>BJFM01002950.1:6058-21847 GCA_016586285.1 Arothron firmamentum
GTGTGTGTGTGTGTGTGTGTGTGTGTGTGTGTGTGTGTGTGTGTGTGTGTGTGCCCTGTTAGCAACTGATGACCTGCCAGTTACCTGGTAAATTCAGCACCATCTGATTGGGGATAAGTTAAGGACAGACGGATGGATGGATGCTCCACCCATGCATGTATGCATGCATGGATGATTGAGGGATGATGGATGGGTGGATGGATGCATGGATGGACAAATGTGTGGATGGATGCATGGATAAATGAATGAATGCATTGATGGATGGATGGATGATGGATGAATGCATGCGTGGATGATGGATGCATGCATGCATGCATGCATGGATGAATGGCTGATGGATGGATGGATGATGATGTCTCCAGGCTGAACAGGGACCAGTGTCCTCCACCTGTCCTCTCGTGTCCTTCAGCCTTGGTCTCTCCTTTGGCTCCAGTCCAGGTTCTTCTGGTGGTGGGCTTGGGTGTCCAGGTCTCCTCCTCCTCCTGCACCTACAAACGCGACGGTGGGCAGGCTGACTGACCTGCTGCATGACTGATGGACGCCTGGACCTGCTCAGGCCCGATGATGGCAGCTCAACATCCCATATTTAACAAACAGACTCTAGATCTACCATCAGGACGACATCTGCTGCTGAGCTTTGGCTTTGGTGAGCACCATCATGATGAATATGGTGAGCACCATCACCGGCGTTGGCAGGTCGGGGACCTCCGCCTCGGCTTGGTCCTGTCTGGGCTCGGCTTCGCTCTCCCATGGTGTGAAACGCCTCCTAGAATTGGCCGGATTGAGTTTGCTGACACTTCAACTGTCCGACCTGCAGAAGGCCGACAGCCTCAGATTTAGTGGAGATGCTGCGCTGATGGGGCAGGTGAGAAGATGATGGATTTACAGTCTGAGTTCTCTGAGCTGCTACATCAAAGCGTTCCTCCTCCCCCCACCCATGTCCCCCCCGGCCGGAGAGGCAGCATCAGGCCCGAGGACAGAAGAACCACGTCTCACTTGCTTTTTCTGTCCTTTGCAGACAACCTCAACCCGGATCCCTAGAAAAGTTGTTTGTTCTTCTTTTTTTTTTCTTCCTTTTTCTGTCCTTCCACATCAGAGGGGAAATTCCACCTCTGCATCTTTTAGTCAGCCTTTCAAACATCCTGTTTATGATTTTTTTTTTCCCTTCCTTTTCAGGTCAATTAAAGAACAAAAATGTTTTGACTTTCTTTGCATTGCAGTGGCGCGGCCTTCGCACGCAAGCAGCTGCTCTCTGACGGAGACCGAAAGTTCAGCCTCCGCAGGGTTTATAGTTTATCATTTCCGTCCAGGCTGACTGGAAAGAAACGAGGTCAAGCTTTGAGACGCGAGCTCTCTGAGGTAACGTGAGAAGGAGGTGCTGTGCCTGCTGATGTGGTGGTGCAACAGGCCTGCACACTGTTGCGTGTGAAACTCTGGCCCGCTGCCAGGCGAGAGAGCAGGTTAAAGGACAGGTTTACTGTTTGTTTTGATATTGAAACAGTTGTGAATGTGTGTTTAGATTAGCAATGCTCTGATTACAGAAAGCCGATCTTACATTATTGACATTATTAAGAAAGGCAAAGTTTCTGAATTTATATAAAAAAGACCAACAAAAAAAAATGGAACGAGCATAATAAATGTTATATTATTTTATTGAACTTAATCTAAACTTTGAAATGGATTTCAACATCTGTCATTTCCTAATTTGCCCAGACTTTAATCATTTAAATGAAGACTAATAAGAAACAAAACTCGTTTACCTAAATTCATTCATCATTATATCCGGAAGAGCATAACATGAAGCTTTCTTTGACCATTGGCGCTCTCTACAGAGTGAAATTTGCAACTATTGATCATTCGCCACGACTACAACTACCACCATGCAATTCACCGGAGATTCGTGACGTCATCAAACCGCGACACACGAGCCAAAATTTGCGTCTTCTGGAGATGGACGGAAAACGTGTGAAGGCGATTATTTTTGACTTGGACAACACACTCATTGAGACACGGTGGGCAGGTGAAGTGGCCATACAAAAGGTGATAATGTAATATTTAAATATCCAACTTTACGCCACCAGTCACGTTTCATTCATTGAACTAAGTTGGAGTGAGGGATGTTGCAGGTCTCTCAGTAAATCTCACATCTACCCCACTGCTTTAAATGTATGAAATGCCACATTTAATTAAATATGGTTAGATAAGTTCCATTCTATCACTTTAGTAAAAGTTAATGGTGGATTGAGCCAATCGCTGCTTGAGAATATAGCACATAATTACCCATTTAAACTCAGATGACTTTTACCTTCCATGCATTGTTTCTGACTGTTCACCATAATGACAAAGTTGAGATCTGAATATTGTGACTTGCAATATTGTAACCAGCTTCTTGTTTTTCCAGCTCACAGCAGGAAGCAAGTATTCTCTAAGTTTCTGGAATGCAGACTTTGCTCCTTCAGCGCTTCTCTGGCCGTGCTCACCTGGTGGGCCCGGGCAGCTCTGGGGAGGTGGTGGTGCTCTGGGGGTCTTTGTTGTCAGTGCTGCAACAAAGCACCCACTTTAACTGGTGCTTTAAATGATGAGTGCATGTTGTTGCAAAGCACCTTTAACTCTTTCCAAGGGTGTTTTATTCACAGACTAGTTGTATAATCAGGTAGAGGATCTGCGTGGTGATAGCGCCCTCCTGTGGCCTCTTGCTGCACTCGCATGCTGATCAGCTTTTGTGCTTGACCCCTGCAGACCAGCGACCTCCTGAAGACCAGGCTGGCCCTCGATGACACAGCCGTCAGAACCATTGGTGACAAGTTCAAGCAGAAGCTTCTCGGTGAGAGTTTTGACCCCTCAGCTGGCAGAACCGTTGACGAGGTGCGCGTGGGTCATTGGGAGGAGAGCATCCAGGATGTGACGGGCAACTGTCTCGCATCCTCTTTAGCATCCCAGTGTTACTCGTTATGGAAAAACACCCGTTTGGAAGTCCTCAGCCTGTCTCCTGAAACACGCACGCTCCTGAAACAACTGCGCACGTCTTACAAGCTGCTGCTCCTGACCAACGGCCCGGCCCAGGTCCAGAGGGAGAAGGTGAGGGCGGTCGGGTGTGAGGAGTTCTTTGACGCCATCGTGATCGGCGGAGAACACGCAGAGCAGAAACCCTCCCCGTCCATCTTCACGCTGTGCTTCAACACGCTGGACATCCAGGCCGAGCACTGCGTCATGGTGGGAGACGACCTGCACGCTGACATTCAGGGGGGCTTTAACGCTGGAGTCGGCGCCACCGTCTGGATCAGCAGCGCTGGAGGCCGTGTCCCCGGCGGCTCAGTCAAACCGGACTACACTATTGCCACAGTTCTGGACCTTCCAGGGGTTCTGGTGCAACTGGAAACAGGAGCGTAGAACCACGTGTGAAACATACTGTGTTTAAACAGGACATCTGTGTCATTTTGTACTTTCGTCAGCAGTAAATCGTCCTGCAGAGGCCGTCCAGGCAGCTTCCCTCATCTGCCTTGAAAAGAAAAAGTATTAAAATGCTGCAGAATTGTGTTTAACTTCAAACAGCCTGATGATGATGATGATGATGATGATGATGATGATGATGACGTGTCACAAATGGTTTCATGTTGTTGGTCAGTTACTGTAAGGAAAATACTGATAATCAGCACGACCTGCTGCAGTAATGAACAAATAACCAGTTCTCATCAAGCTTAACTGACTTATGTATCACAGCTTTTATTATGAAAGAGGAGACAGGAAGTGCATTTTTAATATGGTACACATTTATTAAATAAATATGTACAAAATTTGATTTATTTTCATGCACAACAGAAGTCAGTGCACCGACTCAAACATTCGGCCCTTTTATATCTTTGATAAAAACACTTGGCTAAAGGAGGTTTTTCCTGACCTGCTTTGAGCAAAATCCTTTCAATAGAAGGATAAAGTCTTAAAAACAACAGGAGAATCATCCCCCATGTGTAACTAACTACCTTTACTGACCCGGTAGGGTAGAAAGTTTAAGATGGGGCAGGTATGTGCGGGGCCAGTGTCACCACAGATCCACGGGACTCACCTGCAGGTTGTTTGTTCTCGCGGGATTTCAAAGTATCTCCATAATTCAGAAAAAAAATACCCCGAAAACCAGGGGGGGATTACCACAAAAAACAGAAAAATGTATTTATTTTGAAAAGTTACTGGATTCTCTTCGTTGCATCCGTCTGTGGCTCACTATTAATGTAGGTTTAGGTGAGTTCGATGATCAAATGTGGATTAAAATCCTTACAAACCAGGAGGAAAAGTGGAGTAACTCATGGTTCATTTGTGCACGCTGTGCTCGCTGCATCATTTCACCTCTAACTTGACCTTGATGTTCATGGCGGCGAGCTCGGCTACAAAGTAGCGAAAGACGTAGGGGACGGAGAGCGAGGCGATGGAGTCGCTCCTGCCGCAGAGCAGGCAGACGGTCTTCCGGTGGCGCGTGGCCGACCAGCAGGGCGGCGGTTTCTCCAGCAGGGGCGAGAGCAGGCTGCCGCAGTCCACGCACACCTGAGCCTCCGAGCGGTCCGAGCAGGTGAAGAGGCGGTCGTGGAGCAGGAAGGAGGAGCCGTGGGCCAGCAGGGCGTCGCGCTCCATCTCCCCGAAGCGAATCCCGCCCTGGACGTTCCTCCCTCCCACCGGCTGGTTGGTCACCTTGTCTCGCGCTCCCGTCGTCCTCACCTGGAACTTGTCGGAGACCATGTGACGCAGCCGCTGGTAGTACACCACCCCGATGAAGATGTCGGCCTCCAGCTCCTCGCCGCTCAGGCCGCTGTAGAGCCGCTCCGTGCCGTAGTAGTTGTAGCCGGCGGCGCGCAGCAGCCCGCCGAAGTGGTCCAGGGCGGAGCCGTCCTCCGAGAAGGTGAAGGGCGTGGCGTCGTGGCTGAGGCCGTGCAGCGCGCCCGACTTCCCGGCCATGCTCTCGATCAGCATCCCGATGGTCATGCGGGACGGGAAGCCGTGCGGGTTGAAGAGGATGTCGGGACACATGCCGCTTTCGGTGAAGGGCATGTCCTCGGCGGGCCACAGGCGACTCAGGATGCCCTTCTGGCCGTGGCGGCTGGCGAACTTGTCCCCGATGGTGGGGTTTCGAGGCACCCGCATGCTGATGCAGGCGCGTTTGAAGCGGCCCGAGCCGCTGTCGTTGCTGCACACCTTGATGTTGTCCACTACGCAGGCCTCCTGGCTCCTGGCGGAAGACAGGGACACACTGGTGAGTACTGCTCTGCTGTCCAAGCCTGAAGACATGAGAGGACAACAAGCTGGGAGGCCAGAGCTCAGACACACCTGTAGTAACTGACCACGCTCTGGCCCGTGTTGAGGTTGACGTAGCTGTAGAAGGGGTCTCCATAGCGGAGCACCGAGCCAACGGGAGGAAGTCCGTCCGCGTCCAGTTTGTCCTCCACCTTTGGGTCGCCTGGGGTGGTCCCAAACACCACGCTGTCGTCTCCCTTCACTCTGTCTGCCAGGTCCACCACCTCCGTCTTATAGATGGTCCCATGGGCAAAGCCCCTCTCCCATGATGCCTTGTTCACAATCTGCTGTCAAACAGGGCTGATGGATTACCTTCTCACTCCAAAGAAACACCATTAAAGCACCGCAGTGCCGCAAAAATAAACTAGAACCGTTGCTAGCAGTGATGGATTATAGCAATGCGGGATCGAGAGCGTCTGAAGAAAAGGAAACAATTTAAAAATCCCAATTCACTGTGTGAAAGACAACCGCCAAATATTCTATGACAAGGGCAGTCACGATTATCACATCATTCCTCAATAGCTGTTATTTTTCATATTTGCAATTACCATCAATTAATTATTTTATCCACAAAGTTGCATAAAATGACTATGAATCTGACGTCATCGTACTGCACCAGCAACAGCACGCAGTGTCACCGTGGCAACCACATGGTGTTTAACTCTCATCTTGATGAGATCGGCAGTGAGCTATCGCTAGGACAATATGCTGTGGCTGGGATAATATGCTATGGCTAGGATAATATGCTGTGGCTGGGATAATATGCTGTGGCTAGGATATTATGCTTTGGCTGGGATAATATGCTATGGCTAGGATAATATGCTGTGGCTAGGATAATATGCTGTGGCTGGGATAATATGCTGTGGCTGGGATAATATGCTGTCGCTGGGATAATATGCTGTGGCTGTTATAATATGCTGTGGCTGGGATAATGTGCAGTGGCTAGGATATTATGCTATGGCTAGGATAATATGCTGTGGCTAGGATAATGTCCTGTGGCTGGGATAATATGCTGTGGCTGTGATGATATGCTGTGGCTGGGATAATGTGCAGTGGCTAGGATATTATGCCGTGGCTGTGATGATATGCTGTGGCTGGAATATGCTGTGGCTGGGATAATATGCTGCGGCTAGGATAATATGCCAGCCCAGTAATGTGGAGGGAGAAAAAAAATAGACAATATATTTGTCAACTGCGATTATTTTTCAGGCGATTAATCGTCTCCAGAAACTCCTAACGGTGACGGCCCTGCCTGTGACTAGAAGCAGCTGTCTGACATCGAGGCGTTGCGACTGGACAATCAAGCACTGACAAACATCTCACCATGGCGTCCTCCATGTCGTAGCCTGTGTAGGATATGACGGCTACGACGGCGTTGGTGCCGCTGGGGTAGTTGTCCAGCTCGTAGTGGTCGTACATACTGGGCCGGACCAGCGGGCTCTGAGGCGTCTGGAGCCGGTACAGTTTGTTATCGGAGCGATCGGCGAAGGTGTGCAAGGGGAACCCCATGGTCTGCTTACCTAAACACACACGGTCCAGCTGAGTAAGGGCGCTAGGCTGTGAGTCCAAAGCCCCCGTCCCTGCACTCACCCATCTGACACTGGTACATGTTCCTGGGGCTCTGGTTGTGGTCCGAGTACGGGATGAAGTTGGCCACCACGCTGAGCATGCTGTGAGGGAAGAGCTCCTGGTGCGTGGTCACGCCCGGCTTGACCTCCGCCGCAAAGACGCCCACGTTCAGGTAGAGCTGCAGCGACAAAGGTCACCTTGAGTTTGTGCTGCTCCCACTAGCTCTGCAGGATCGTTGCGGCTCTGACCTGCTCAAAGGTGCCAATCAGCTCCTGCCTGCCCACAGACAGGTTCTGCACAGGCCTCATCATGCGGCAGGGCGTCGTAAAGAGCAGCAGGGCCGGGTACAAGCTGGGCTTGCCTGTTCTCGGTACCAGAACAATCTCAGTCCAGGGAGGAATTTTCTTCTCAGTCAGCACCTGCATGGATTTGTAGTCAATTTTCAGCCAAAATAATCCACAAAGTGTATGACTTTACACCTGGGGGCAATTATGCTGAATGATCAATGATGAAGCTCCAAATGATGTTTGGCCCCACCTTCCTGAGAGGACACGTTAGCATGCTTGGTGAAAAGGGGGTTAGAAGTTTTGGGGCCGGATTAAATTGCTCATCGGGCCACATGTGGCCCCCGGGCCTCAGTTTGCCCCCTCTGTTTTACACATTGTTTATTTTTCCTACCTTGAACCTGCGGAGCGAGTCAACCACAGCAGGGGCCAAGTCACTCTCCACCCAGCCGACGACAGCCCCGTCCAGGACCACGGGGTAGCAGTCCGAAAAGGCCTGGCCCGGACTCCCATCCACTGGAGTGACGCCTGAGGCAACAGGGAGAATCAGAAAAGCAACCTTGTCTGGCTGTCACAGACTCGGCTCGGCAGGTCTGGCTCACCGAGGGAGCAGAGCAGGGCCGGCAGGGACACGGTGCTCGCCGTCTGAGCCACGATCTCACAGTTGGCCGTCATGTGGTTCATAAGTCCACAGGGCTCCCCGTCCGGGGTGTGGACGGGACACAGGAAGCCCCAGGACTCCGGCAGCAGCTTACGCACGGACGTGGTCCTCATTTTGGCAAAGGCTGCCCCTCTGTGCACGCAGCGGAAGTGGGACAGGTAGCGGATGAAGTTGAGCTTGTCTGCCACCACGCAGAGGCCCGTGGACTGCAGCATGCCCAGACCTGCGCACCAACAGGCAACAGCGTTACTGACGCTCTGTCCTCGTCTCCAACCTACGCGTCCTCCCGCAGCCGTACCGCTCTTAGAGCTCAGGTTCCCGGTGGCCAGCAGATACTCGAAGGATTTGGTGACGTCGGTGGCCATGTTGAATATCTTCATCACGTTGTCGGCACTCCAAGATAAATTCAATCTGGTCGCCTTCTTCTCACAAGCTAGCTTCACCGACACCAGCCAAGCAGCCATTCGTTCCTGTCGGCAACGTCACACAGTTGAGGTTCAACGCTCATATAAATGAAAACGCTGGATTTCTTTATTCTTTTTCAGTTCTGGGGTGTAACTTATTATTAGTTTTACATTGATGTCCGGCCAAAGCTTATGTCATCTCATTGACATAAATATATAAAAATTAACTTTTTTTTAATAAATACAACAACACATTCCAAGTGGGAGATGAGATATACACAAAATCAACATTTTTTTTCATAAATGTACAAATGAAAACAAGATCAAATGATTTGGCCAGCCTCAATGAGCTGAATAGAGGATGTTTAGAAAGGTTCCCTGGGATTTCATCAATCAGTCATTAGCAATTCTGACTTTTAGTCCATAATAATAATAATAATAATAATAATAATAATAATAATAATAATAATAATACATGTGCAGCTTCTGACATAAGGCAACAAAGGTGCTGCTAATGCTAAAACACGCAGATGTTACCTTGAGAAACATGAGGTAGAGCTGCCCAGGAGTGAGGACTTCCTGAAAGGTGATGCTGTCGGGATTCTCTTCCATGCACTCCTGCTTGGCAAAGGTGAAGAGCTTCCGGGTCATCAGACACAGCAGGTAAAACTTCTCCACGTTGGACTTCAGGTGGATGCAGATGCAGTCTCTGGTGAGAGCAGAACGCCTCTTAGCAAACACAGCCACACACAGTGCGGTGTGACGGTCTTTGCTGATCATTTCGGTCTCAGTCAGGCCTGCTAGCGACTCACTCCAGCAGGATGCTGGCACACTGCTCATTTGTGTACCACTCTGGGAGGTTCATCTTGACTCTGAAGCGCTCTCCCAGGAAGTTCAGCACCTTGCTCCGTGTGACGCAGCCCTCCTCCATGACCAGACGCAGCATTTCAGTCACGCATTTCTTGTAGAAGGAGTTGTCTTCTCTGCCCTTGATCAGCTCTTGGTAGATCTGGAAGTCTGTGAAGTCCACCAGAGCCTGGACGCCAGCGCGCGCCGATGAGTTTACGCCTCAGACTAAACATGCTGCACTACAGCATCTATTCCCACTAGTTCCTACCTTAAGTGCGAAGCCTAGAGGGAGAAAGAAAAGCTCCTTCTGGTAGATAAAGTTCAGCATGACGGTGCCGTTGTCCAGATAATGGAGGGTCATGTTAATGGCCGTGTGGTCCTCCTTCACGCAGCGCATCGAGACACCTTGAAAACGATAAAACCCAGGCTGCCTTTTGCAAAGATGCACCTGAACTGTTGGGTCAAGACTTTCCGAGCACAGCTCACACTCACCATACTGAGTGTATCCTTGGCCCCTGCTCTTCCACTTAGGTCTTGACATGGCGATAGGATAGTTCCTCCTTTGCATGATCAGCATACGGATAACCTTCTCAATTCCGTTCACGATAAAATAACCACCCATTTCCTGTTAAGGTTCAAAAGAACGTGTGATGTGTTGTTTTAATTGTAATCCACTCCTGTGACTCGTCAAGCTTGGCGACGACCTTACCTCTGCTTCTTCGTGGTGTTCTACAAGCTCTTTGGGACTCAGGCCATGCAGGTTACACAACTGCGACTTCACCATGATTGGCAGATGTCCCAGGGTTTGTTTAATGATACCTTTGGGAACGCCATTGACCGACCAGCTGATGTCCGCCTGAGACAACACAAGACACACGTCCCATGAAGAGCGTCCAAAAGAGGCCTCGTCTTGCAATGACCTGCCGGCTGACGCCGCTAACGTACCACCAGCTTCCCTTTGTATGAACATCTTCTTCCTCTGCACTCTGCTGGGTAGACATTTAACTGGCTACAGACGGTCCCCTTGGCCACCATCGGTTTGAAGATGGTGGCTTCAACAAACGTGATGCTGATTTTATCATTTTTCATGCTGAAGTCCAACGGCCGGATGGACTAAAAGACACGCAGCAGCACAAGAAAGAGAGAAAACATTAGTACACGTCAAGAAAAATACTGGCAAAACATGTAGCAGCAGCGTTAACTTAAATGTGCAGGTAACCATAACTATCATGATATGAAAACGTAACCTTATTAAAGGAAATCCTTTTTGATATAAAACACGTTACAATGCACTACATACTTTGATTTAACTTGCAAATAACTACAGTATTGGCTATTAACTGCAGCTTTGTGTTACATGCGACGAAATAACAGTTTAGTACTTGGCTACATCTGTTTTAAACAATTTTTCAACGCGTTTTTGAGTATGTTTACATTAAAATGTGAGAAAATGTGCCGCTGACCTGGACAGCGCGGTTCAGTCCTTCAGTCACAGCCTGGTCGAACGACTCGATGTGGGCTCTGGTCAAGTCCTGGACAGCCGCCACTTGGGCCTCCCTCAGACGGCCAAACTTTCCATCCGTCAGGTTTTTTAAACTCGGGCATTTTGGCAAATTAACCCAATTTACTGACGAATCCATGCTGGTGACGCTTGTTTACAACACGTGCATGGAGAAACCGGAAGCAAAACCCATCGTAACAGGAAGTAGTCTTCTTCTTCTTCTTCTTCTTCTTCTTCTTCTTCTTCTTTTTCTTCTTCTTCTTCTTCTTCTTCTTCTTCTTCTTCTTCTTCTTCTTCTTCTTCTTCTTCTTCTTCTTCTTCTTCTTCTTCTTAGCGCTTCATTGGGGTGGGCAGACAACGAATTCGTGTATTACCGCCACCAACTGGAATGGAGTGTGGTTTAGATTTAAAGCCTTTTACAGCCCCCACAAAGAAAAAAAAAAAAACACTTCGAGACTATAACCTTTCAAATAAACTTTGCACTTCTAATAAACTGAAATATGACGGTTGTAGTTCTGTTAGGATGAAAAAGATGTCCAGTGGCACTTTAATGTGTCTGAGCTGTGTCACTGAAATTTTGTCTTTCTACCCCACATTTTGATGCAGTGTCCCGTTTATCCCAGCATGTCCAGTCCTCAGCCATGTTAATACCGTCTCGTCCTTGTGGTTCTGTCCAGACTTGTCTTTGTACTGCATATAAGTGTCTGCCTGTATTTGGTAACTCCCAATATTCTTCCCAGTTTCCATGTGTCCTTATGAGAGCTTTAGATTTGCTTTATTGGACTTGACTAAAATATCCACATCCCTCTTCTCTTTCGTTTCTGCATGAGCAAGAACCCAAACCAAACTCAGCTCAGCTTCAGAGCACAAATGCTCGAGAAGGGCCCAGCAATGAGCTGGTGCCTCATCCAGCACCCTCCGGGACCCCTCAGAGGACAAATCCGTCCAGCGTGCACAGCCTGTGATGGTGCTCTGCAGCTGCGTAGAGCCAGATCAGGAGGAGTCGCTCTCATCTGCCTTTTTGAGCAGTTGCTCGACTGTATCAGCTGTTTTCTCAGCTTTTCCAATGAACTGTGGAAAACGTGGACTTGAGTTTACACGCTTGAAGTCTGCTGCCACTCTGGTCAGACGGTTGCTCTTCGCTTCACTGTCACTCACTGCTCCTGGAATCACAGGTCCCTGCCTGCTAAAGGGCACATCTGTCAATCATTGGCTCTTTTGTGTGTTGACTGGCATGTATCACACTGATTTATCAGTCTTTCTACATGTTTGTTAATGCTAGTATAACATGTTTTCACCTATCTTTTAGATGTTTCCGACACCAACATGACCTTGGTGAATTTTATTCAGCATGTCAGCATTCAACAGCCGTCCATCAACAGCACTCAACTCGCTTCTGACTTGATGGTAACCTGGACAGGATCTGACAGGCCATCCATTTTGCATGTTTGTAATAGCATTCGGTGTCTTTTGCAATTTCTTCAGCAATTTGAATTTTGCCTTTTGGATCATTTGCCTAAATACAAAAACTTTTCTCACCTTTTTATCAAGACAGCTGGAGGCGACATACTGTCATTTTACATTTGTGAAGATTACATTAGAAGGACCAATCAAAATCACACATTTTATTATTTTTGCCACAATTATCCACAGCATTATATACAAAACATCTGAAAATAATTTCACATTAACGGGGTCTTGATCACATCTGGTCTGCTTCTTCCTAAAAAACAGAACAAAGATTAGATAGAAATGCTTTTGAAGTCTGGCTGCAGTGGCGCCTCTTCTACTCTTGGACATCTTTTCCTGCAGGAGGTTTCAAAAATAAGGCTCAGCCTGCTCAACATTACCCAGACCCTCAGATCTGTGACCCTCCAGAGTATTTATGACCAAAAAATAAATGTTTCTGACCAAAATAGCACAACTACCAACTATGGAGCAACAGAAGAAACCTGGTTTGGGTGGTTTGAGGTGAAGAGAAAATCACTGCCAGACGCTTTGAAGTTAAAACAGCGTGAGGCCTCATTACCTCTCTGACCTTCCTTTCCTTCTCCTGGGCCTTTTCCAGGCGATGCTCCTCCGCTCTGGCTTTTGCCTGCTCCTCTTTCAGGAGTGCCAATTTGGCCTCTTTCTACAAAAAAAAAAAAAAAGTGTTGCATGGCCTGCACTAGTTAATGAAAAATAAAATACATACAAATACACTCGACACTTTGGCTTTGATTGAATGATGCTGACTATTCATTGGTCTTACAGCAGAATTCGGTTTGCAGGAATTATAACTGGAGTCAAGAAGTGCATGTGTTGGATTTAAAAGCATAAATGCACAAATTTCATTTTACTCTAACAAAAAAAGTTGCACTCGAGACTTAAGAGACCATGCTGATGGCACACCGTGTGGGGAAATACTGCCCTCTGGTGGTCTAAAATATGGGCACAGATTACCTCTTTCTCGTAAAGGGTGGTCGTGTTGTATTTATAAAGCCAGTGGGCAAGATACAGGATGGGGTCTGCAGGCTGCATTTCTGCCACTTCGGCCAGTCCCTCCGCCAGACAACTTCCCAGATGTTTTCTTAAATACTCAGAGTCCATCTTCGCTCAGCTCGACGCCTGCTCCTAATTTAATATCTACCAGCATTACAGTAATACAGGCCATTATTATACAATACATGTTGCTTTGATTCAAAGCTCATATGACTTCATTGAAAGATCTAGTGTCAAAGCTTCCAAAGATCCTTTGATCTTTAAAGTTGTTGTCTGATCTCATTTTTGCGTGAGGTTCGGCAGAGGAAATTACTGTTCAAATAACAGTAAAGATGAGAGATCACAAGTGTGCAGGACAAGCGTGCTGCAGGCCAGTCTGGACCACCGGTCAGCCTCCAGGACCTCCTGGCAAACCATGCTGCACCTCGGGAAGAAGAAGCAGTTGTCAAGCACCGATTACAGTGGACGTAGGGAGCTCCTGACCTCCAATGGAGACATTGTCAGGGGACAGGAGGAATACGCCTTCCATAGAGGCAGCAGAGGTTGAGGATTCAGAGGTGAAGTTCACTCAAGCTGAAGTCGGGGATCACACTTCTCAGCCTCCCTGGAAAAGTCTATTCCAATGCACTGGAATGGAGAATTTGACCAATGGTTTAGGGCTGTGGGGGTGTAGTTTGCACCCTGTGTTTTCTGGGTGCATATGGACAGGCAATAAAGATTTTGACTAGTCACTCATTGGAGAATAGGGCAGACAGGTCCCAGTCATACATTACACAGTATAAAATATTTAAACACCAAGTCATATTGTGACATTATTATTTTTTTTATTATTATTATTATTTTAACGGGAAACAGCTAAAAGAATTTTAAGGCTATTTTCCTCAATGGGTCGTTTCACACTCCAGTCCAGCTGGTGGCGGTAGTGCACCTTTAAGCTGGTTCGCCAACAGCATTTAACGTCAACGAAGAAGAGGAAGCAGCAGCAACAATGGCGGCCTCTAGGAAGAACGTGGAAGAGATCCGGAGCCGGGTAATATTGAGCGAATTTGGAGTTAAAAATGTAAGTCGTTTTATATGGTTTCAGAGAGTTTCATGATTTTGTCGAACGAGTAAAGCGGTGCTGTTTAGGTCACTCCTGCACGCAAAAGGGCTTCATATAGCAGGGTGGGGGTTTTTTTCTACGCACATGTATACACACGCACCTTACAGGTGTGTGTTATGCATACATATACATGCATACACACCATATATACTTTACTATATAAGTTGCTCTAACCCTCAAAAGTGTCAGTGTTGCACATAACAGTTCCATTTCAGTGGGGGTGAAGTGAAAACAAAAAACAGTTCAAAAACAACAAGATAAATTAAGTTCCTTAACTAATACAACAGAGTGCATTTATTTGTGGTCCACTGTTGATAACAAACTTTTGTTTTTAATTTTTTTACAGAAAAAAATGGGAATTGGGTAGATTACAGGGTCAATATTATTCTCCTTTGTACCTAATATTCTAATTTATTTGTGGGCTTTTTAGGTTCATACAACCGATTTCCCTGGAAACTACCCCGGCTTTGACGATACCTGGAATATGGCAAAATTTAAAAAGGTACATTTTTGGTAGATGACATGTTGGTGTTTGAGCGGTTTTTTCTCTCCCACCATCTGAAGGTGAAGGTTCTGCTGTGACGCTTGGTTAATGAGAGAACCTCTGCTCATTCCGTGGTTGTGATATTACACATTAGTGTGTGAAATAATAGACAGGTCACACAATCCACAGCAACAAATAAATGTCTGGTACTCCCTGGGTGACTGATTTTTTTCATCTTTACTTTTCCTTTCTTTATTGAGGGATACATTACAAGAAAAAGAGAATAAAAACTATTAAAAGAAAGTGTACTGGTATAAGGTTTTAGTAAGGAACATCATGGCCATATTTGCCTGTTTTTACTTCTGTTGCCAGGTCAGATGATTAAACTAGTTTTTGTGATGAAAGCTTAATCTTTAAATTTGTACTGAGTCAGATACATTATTTTGTAGTAAATAACGGAGTCGTTTTTACAAATTCTCTTACTGGTAACTTTGTCCTAGTGACTAGTGCTCGTCCTTAATTTAAACTGGTTTACGCAGTATTGACACAGTTGAACATGTAAATATACATAATTTATTAACAGGCAGTGTGATCAGTGAAGTGTGTGACACTGGAGAGACGCTGTTATTTTCTGATATTTTTTTCTTTTAAATATATAAATGCATCGCTCAATTTGAAGCATTTATATTTCTGAAATAATAAAATTCTGCTTTTATTCCCCCAGAATTTCCAAATTAATATCGTGCACCGGGACGAAGGCCAAATGGAGTTTGACATGATCGGAATAGATGCAGCCATCACCAATGCCTTCAGAAGGATCCTGCTAGCAGAGGTGAGCGTCCTGACTGTGTCTCCATCCATCCATCCATCCACACATCCATCCATCCACCAACCAGTACTTTATCATCACGTTTTCACTGGATTTGTTTTTGGTAAAGTTGTTTTGCTAACTCAGATCCTTGTCTGGCTTTTCCTGACTTTCTTAAACGACCCACCCGGGACCAGCAGCCATGCCGCATTCATTCATGTCTCACTGAAATCACCTTTGCTTCCGCCAGTTGGGTGCTAACCTAACCCTGACCCTAACCCTGACCCTGACCCTGACCCTGGCCCTGACCCTGACCCTGACCCTGACCCTGACCCTGACCCTGACCCTGGCCCTGACCCTGACCCT
>BJFM01002950.1:21978-43804 GCA_016586285.1 Arothron firmamentum
TAACCCTGACCCTAACCCTGGCCCTGACCCTGACCCTGACCCTGACCCTGACCCTGACCCTGACCCTGGCCCTGACCCTGACCCTGACCCTGACCCTGGTTTGAACCAGGATGTCTCTGACCGCCTTTACATGCGTAAATGTAGTGAGTGGCAAGATAACTTTACAGAAAAACAGACCCAGCAATGAATCAACCAGGTCTTCCTGTTGCACCTTCAACAAAAAAAAGACTTTTAGGTGATATGCAAACATTTCAAGAGCTGCCTGCAGCAGATGTGCAGTCACAGCTGGACGGTGCTGCTGTGGAGGAAGCACGGTTAGCATTGTTAGCGCTTGACGAATCAACAGGCTGGCCAGCCCGTGTCAGGTTCTACGGTGACGACTCAGAGCTTCGTCCGTCTGTCTGTCTCCATACACGCTCGTCTGATTCTGTGATTCCAGCGGAGGAAATGTTTAAGGCTCCTTGATAAAGACGCAGGAGCCTTCCTGTGATTTCTGTTTTCCTCTGCTTGCTTAAATTTTTGGGATGAATAGATTGATGGCGCGTGCATCCTCCTTTCTCCTCCCAGGTGCCGACCATGGCCATCGAGAAGGTTTTCATCTACAACAACACATCCATCGTCCAGGACGAGGTCCTGGCCCACAGACTAGGCCTCGTCCCCATCAAAGCTGACCCTCGACTCTTTGAGTACAGGAACCCGGGTACAACTATCCCCCTTATATCTGCACATGTATTTATTTAAGTGCTGTCGGATGATCAGTGTTTTTAGAGTAGATTAGGGAGATTGATAATGGATTTCCACCGTCTTGTTTTGTCTTTTTAGAGGAAGAAACGACTGAGAAGGAAAGTTCAGAAATCGACACAATTCAGCTCCAGCTGAAGATAACCTGCAGCAGGAACCCAACATCCAGCAAGGACTCCTCGGACCCCCAGGAGCTCTATCTGAACCACATGGGTAGGCGGAGGCCCTGCACTTTTTCTTTACCTTCATCTCTTGTGTAAAACATTTAAACACTAAAGAAAGTAAACTAAAGCTGGGATGACAGCGAAAGGGAATTGTGTCAAATATTCCTTTCAGACATAAATCCTACTTTTAGGTTACAACCCAACAGGAAACCACAAGTGTCACCGTTCATTTTCAGATGGGAAACAACAATATAAGCCCTAATCCTTCCTTAATAGCTAAATCCTGAACCGTATACAGCATAACATCCATTCAGATGTAGATAAATCAATCTGAAGCTCATGCTACCAGCGTCATGTCCGCTCCCTGGTGAACACTGGCCGTATATCCCAGCATGACTGTGCTCGGTGGTCCTCCAGCTCGTGATTCCTGCCTGCGCCGGTGCTTTCAGGCCACGTTGCTGCTTCTCATCTGCTCTTTTTTGTCTAACAGTGTATTCCAGGGACATCCACTGGGTTCCCATTGGGAACCAGGCAGATGTGTTTGCAAACAACAGGATTGGACCAGTGCACGGTGACATCCTGATAGCTCAGCTAAGACCAGGACAGGAACTGGACATTGTCATGCACTGCGTCAAAGGCATTGGTAAGTGACGGATCCTACATGCTGAGGTTCAGGTTATTGACCCCTCTCGAATGCATCCAATTTGTGGACACTGTTTTACCACAATAATTCCATAAGGAAAGATGTTTTTTTGAAGGTATTTTTTGTCATAATAAATGTCTTGATGTGGCTATTTGTATCTTTATTGGTTTAAAGGTGGTGTATCAGTGTCTGTTAGCGATGCTTGTTGTTCTCGGCAGGATTGTAAAAGTTTTAGACCTTTTTTTAGTGGTTCCTGCATCACTGAACTAGAGCACCTAGTGTTGTTACAGTGAGGGTGGATTAAAGTCAAACGACACCTCTTCACCACGACGTAAGTTAAACATCTCTCTCTCTCTCTCTCTCGCTGGTCAGGCAAGGACCATGCTAAATTTTCCCCGGTGGCTACGGCCAGCTACCGCCTCCTCCCGGAAATCACCCTCCTGGAACCGGTGGAAGGAGAGAAGGCGGAACGGTTGCAGCAGTGCTTCCTGCCAGGAGTCATGGACCTGGAGGACCGGAACGGTACGCCCCAGTCTCTGCTGCTGCTGCTGCTGCTCACCGCGCTGGAACACAAACGACGGCTTTTCTGTTTGTTGTTTCAGACACTGATCCCGGATCAGAAACCTCTGACATGGGTGGAATTCAGAGCTGTGTAATGAGCTTTAATTTGAGTTGGCTGTTCCGGGCTCTGCAGCGAGACACTGTCGCTGGGTTCAGACGCCACGCCAACATTTAGCTTCAGAGCTGAGACGAGGCTGTCGTGTGAGGGTGGAGGTGGTGGATGGTGGAGCCTCTTTAACATGCCTAACTCTAGCCTCTAGCCTGGATGCCTTCAGCTGGGGACGGCTGTCCTCCCGTAACCGTTTACCATCTGCTGGTTTACCGTCCGGCTTGTGGTTTCTGTATTTCCTGGTGGGGGTCAGGCCCTGGGTGTCCTCACAGAGACACTTTTGAAGGGACAGAGGCCTAATGTTCTCATGTTGCTGAAGAGTAAAACATGCTTAGATTTGTTGCAGGGGCTCCTAAAAGAGGTTTTCCATTTAGATGCAGCGGTTGTTAAAGTCAGCTCTGAGGAAAAACTGCTTTTCTTGTTCTCTATGAGGCGGTGAGTGTGCGCAGGCGTCACGGTTCCTCTGCTAGCGTACTTGTTGTTGTCGTTGCACGTGTCGGCAGTCATGCGCACAGGTCAGCACCAGCCACCAGACCTCGACGTGAGGCGACATGTAGCTTCTCTGATGTCTTAGGTTTGATGTGTTCACACCATCATCCAACACAGGTGGAGGTCTGCAGCCAAAGTTTTAGGGTTTTTTTTTAGTGGCTTATTGGTTTTATGCTTCAAGACAGAATTGAGTGTTTAAATTTTCCAGGTTAGAGACCTTTAAACACGTTTCTCTAGAATGATACTTGCGTGTAGCCTATTTAGGCTTCTGGAGTCGTTTTTGTGAGAAATCTTCACTTCTGCGCCGAACAGGAAGTGAAGTAGGCGGAGCGAGTCTGGTTGCCAACAGGAGAACAGCTCAGAAAAAGATGCCTTCACGCTCTGCTGCCTGGCAGATGGTGCAGATGTGCGGAACAGCTGGTGTGGATGTGGCCGCGGAGTTAAAACTCTGGTAGCCGCAGACACAGAAGAAGGCAGCCATTTCTCCCGGTAAATCTGTGGACTCGATGTCCTAGCAGGCTGCAGAGTGTGCAAACGCAATAATTTACCTTGTTTATGATAAGTTAATACGATCCAAAACTGCTGAAACACACCCTGACTAATGCCCACCTACTAGCACTGATCTCTGCCGCTCCAGATCTGAGCAGGAACCAGTTGTGCGTTTCCAATAATTGATTGTACAGATGATGATGATGATGATGATGATGATGATGGCGCGATGATGCGTTCACAAATGGAATCAGGTCTCTTGTCTTCTAGGAAAGAAAGTGGCCAAAGTGGCGAACAGCCGCCTGGACACGTGCAGCAGGGAGGTCCTGCGACACGACGACCTGAAGAGCGTGGTGAAGCTGGCCAGACGTCGAGACCACTTCATCTGTAGGTCCATGCCGGCTCGTTACGCTCAGCTTTTGCAATATTAAACCGGTAACAGTGAAGGACAGGAACATACGTACGGCTGGAGTCACAACGGCCAATCGTTGGAACATTTAAAGATCTGAGTTGAGAAGGATTTTACACATGTCGAACTAGTTATCTAGGACTTAATAAAAATAAGAATAGCTTTTAATTTATGACAGCAGGTAGGTCAGAGGAGGAACCAGTTGATCTCTCGGCTGCAGAAGGAAGTTTTCTGTCATAAAGTGAAGGCAGTATTTAAGTTTACACGCTTTAGGCTCCGCCAGTTTGACATCCATCTCCGTAACCTTTGCACTTTGCTTGCTGTGATTGTTCTTGAGATGTATGACGAAGCCCCTTAAACGAAAGCGTCATTGAATCACAGCGTAATGAGGAAGGGAATCAGATTGTGGTCTTGATGCTTCTTGTCCCTTGCAGTTACCGTGGAGTCAACTGGAATCCTGCCTCCAGATGTCCTGGTCAAAGAGGCCATCAAAGTCCTCATGAATAAATGCCAGAGGTTCCTCAATGAACTGGAGTCTTCTGACATGAAATAAAGCCAGGAAATAATCCAGCAGAGACGATGGATCTCACTCAGGAGCGCTCTGGCGGTGGAACGGATCTGTTCAGACTCACGCACGCATTTCAGTCTTTAGAGTTTGCTTTATGGTTTTGGTGAGATGTCCTTTGTAACATAATAATGATGATGGACTGCTCATGGCATGGATGGCACACCTGAGACCATACCGGCCTTGATGCGCACATCATGGAATCACATGACTGCCCGTAGGACGTCGGTCGTGTGTTGTTTTTACAGTAATTACAAGAATCCCTTAATGTCTGATAACTTGGCGCCGTGGTTACAGCGCTAAGCTTCTGGTATCCAGGTGGGTGAAACACACACTTGGCACATCATGTTGGAAAGAGTTCTGTAGTGTTCCACAATTTGGATGAGATCAAACTCTGGAAGATGGTCGTTTTTTGGGAGCTTTCTGAAGTTCTGACCCAGCCACAAAAACGGATGGCCCCAGCGGTGATGGAGGAGGTGAGGATGGAGTCAGTGATGGCTGCAGAGAACTGAACCATCATCTTGGCTGGTGGAGCTGAGGTTGAGTTTCCTCAGCTGCTGTGGAAGAACATCCTTGGCTGGGCTTATTGTGGCTGCACCAGAAGACCAGACGTCCACCTCCCTCTAATATATTTGTCCCCATGTAGAATTAATCCATTAAGGGTGGGTCATGGACAGTAACGTCTATGGACAATAATGTCCATGCGGTTGCCATCAGACCACAATGTTAACGCCACTTAATCTGATTCTGTATATAGCAGTATTAAAGTAAAGATGTAAAGATGAATCGCAATGAAGTCAACTGTATAAAGATTTTCCATTATAGGCTAAACTATTGTAATTTCATTCACATGTAATAATATTGCAAAATAATCTTTGACAAGCGTGCAAATGGCTTTGTTCAAAAGTGCCGCCACCAGAGATCAAAGTATAACTTTTGAAGATCTGAGTGACTGGGAGAGAGAACAGGTGCATCTTCTGCATTTCAACTGCTGCCACTGGTCATTAATATCACTAGTTAATGACACTAATTGTAAAATCTAAGTTAGGTAATGTGTAACTACATCAGTCTGCACGCGAGCCTCCAGCTGACGAGCGCTCCGGGGTTTTTCCAAGCACGAGCGCTTCATATTTAGCGTCACTTCCGCCTTCTTCAGCGAAGCAAGATGGCGGCCGTCGTCGACAGACTAGATGGATGTGTTGGGACTATGGTCTCAGACGCAGTGTCATTAATACAGCCAATCCCTCTACCGGACCAGAACAATCCGCTGTTAGGACTCCCCATTGTGGCCATTGAGACCATTCTCAGTTTTTTGTCCTATGATGAGATTAGCCTGCTGCGTTCGGTAAGAACAAAAACAAGCCCACTGCACAGGGAGACACTCGCCTTGGGTGTATTTAAAGCTTTAATCTTTGGAGAGCTGCATTTTGTGCGTGGTTACAGTTATTGTGACACCATTTATGAGTCAGGTGCAAATGTGTCTGCAGTGTACAATCGCAGTCGTGTCCGCAGTGTTGATGTTATCCAATTAGCAGTACGGCCTGTGTGGAAGATTGTCCTCAAACTCAGTCCAGTTCTGTCGCTGGAACAGAGAAAAGTCGGTGAAATCGTGTCTTTTGCAGCTTTATTCCGCCGTTCAGACACTCTCAGCCAGTGTCATTTGCAAATGCATTCGATTCCATATTGATAAGCACAAATTGTGTGGCGAGCTTTTTTTTTGATAAAGTAAATAAAATTAAGTCCAACATTGAAAGACAACTCGATGTCTATGTTGGACCATATTATATACTATGCTATGGTGGAAAATGAAGTGAAGACTTTGGTCTTATTACTTTTGTTCTAACTGCAACATCGTGACGTTTATTTTGCATGAGCTGCAGGTGCATGTCCTCTGTGGCCGTGTCACAATAATCCCTTGTGCGTGTGTGCTTCTGCATGGTACCATCTCTGCGCGGTCCCACTCTGTGTTTTCTCAGAAACCGACATGTCTCTGTCCTTTTTCATAGTTTAAGGTGCCAGTGGCTAAAATCCCAGAGGTCACGTCGTCCTCCACCAGAAGAAGCTCCTAGAGAGACTAGAATGTTTTCAATAATGCTGTTTTTATTCTGCACAAAAGCCAGTATGTAGTATTGTATTCTCATAAAGTGGGATACATCATTTTACATTTAAAACTGTAATCCCTCACACTCGTTCCTTTCTTATAGTTTGAAGAAAAAGAAGTAGGAAATGTTAACAGTTATGCACGACTGTGGCTGATGGTCCAGCTTCTTGTCTGGGGTCCCTGGGGTTTAATTATCTAGAACTCTTTTATCATGGGACTGTATTATGTAGTCCCATTCTCTAAGTTTACCATGCATATGTTTTATGTTTTCCCCGTGCAGGTGTGCAAGCGCATGGACATGATCTGCCAGCGCGTCCTGAATCAGGGTTTCCTGAAAGTGGAGCGATACCACAGCTTGTGCCAGAGGCAGGTCAAAGCGCAGCTGCCCAGGTCTGTCACCACACCAGCACAGATGATGCAAACGCGTTCTGTGGAGTAAGACAACGATGAAACCCAGCAGAGGCTCATGTCGCGTGGGCAGCTTTTCTAATGTTGATATTTTGCTGGTGCAGAGTGAAAGTGCATGTAGAGGAGATGAAAAGTTACTAGGTTGGTAAAGCTGGGCACAAGAGATGGCAAACAGCGCCATCTTCTGTCAACAGGGTGTGCTGCAGCCCCCCCAGCACTGACCAGCTGTGAAAAGTTAATGGTTAATCGTGACAAACTGCCTTTTATCTGGGAAATCTGGGTTTAAATTCACCAGCAACACCAATATTTGGGTACTGCCAGATCTGAAGACGTCGCGTAAATAAACCTGCCTGACAAAGTGATTAAGATCTCAACAAGAAGACCGAGAGTGCAGAAAAAAGGCGGCTCGCTTGCTTAGTGTTTCCACAGCAGCGTCGTCATATCGCTGCTGCAGCCTTTGCACCTGCGAGTCAGCTTTCAGTGGCGCGTGAAAAACATCTGAGGAGTGGCTTGTAGTCAAAACTGGGGCTTGTTTTGGAGATGCTTTGCTGTGACCGTAACTGGATCGTAATGTACCCGAATTAAATCGGCTCTGGTTGGTCTAAAACGGTTTTTGGGTTGGATCTGAACGCTGATGGATGAACTTTTAATTCTCTGCAGAGCAACAAAGGTTCCGTGCTCACTGTTGTGTGTGTTTGTCATAAACTGTCTTTAGGAGAGAGTCAGAGAGGAGGAATCATTCTCTCGCCCGGCATGCAGACATCTTGGCGGCGGTGGAGACGCGCCTCTCTCTGCTGAATATGACTTTTATGAAATATGTTGACTCCAACCTCTGCTGCTTCATTCCCGGAAAGGTCAGCTCAACCTTCGTATGGGTCAGAAATAAGGCCGAGGAGCCAGCGATAGAGCTGCCCAGTGTTTTAAAAAGAGCAAACGCTACAGCTGTTTTTTTTTATTTGTTCTCTAATTGATCCTTTATAACACGTGTTCTTGGGTTTCTTCAGGTGATAGATGAAATTTACCGCGTTCTTCGTTACGTGAACTCCACGCGAGCGCCTCAGCGAGCTCATGAGGTCCTGCAGGAGTTGAGGGACATCTCCTCCATGGCCATGGAGTATTTTGATGAAAAGATTGTTCCCATCCTGAAGAAGAAGCTACCTGGGGGAGACTTGTCCGGCCGCCTCATTGGCTCTGCACCAGGTAACACACACTCAATGGCACCTCACAGTCGCCTCTACAGCGAGCCAGTACTGCTCGTTTCTGCATTTAACTGTGCAAATAAGTATTACCAGAACAGCTGCAGCGGTCACTGTTCCTGCAGTTGGAGGTGAGAACAGGCGGATGTTAGAGGAGCACAGGCTCTGCTTCTAAGAAGCTGAGCAAGGTAACCTGATGCAGATCTCTGCTAGCCTGCCTGTCCTCATCGTGCTTAGCTGACGTTGCTAAACCTGTCCTAATTGTGACATTCGTTATGTCAGCTGGCCTGTGACTCACTGCACCCTTTTCCTGTTTTGCAAGGTTGTTAAGTTGTTTGTTGTTGTAATTATAAGGGCCGACTGGCACGATTGCCCTCTCAGGAATTGTTTATAATTTTCCTTGTCTCGTTCTTTATTATTCTTCCTTAAATGAATTGGCTTCTTGAGGGCCACAGCGTGCTCAGAAACTCTTTTCAGGTGCACCAGATCTGGTGGAAATTAGACATTTTATGGGTCCTGGGCATGACTGTGAAAAACGACTCTATGGCGCCACCTACAGGATCACTGGGGTCCAAACTGGCGGTTTCGCCTACGTGCATGCAATTCGGCGGGGTTCTTTTCGGTACCTAAAGTCCGGTTCTGCCCATACATCTGTGTGTGTGTGTGTGTACATGAAGCGTTTGTCCAGCTGTTTTGCAAGCTGTTTGTATCATTTCTTCCTCGCTGGGCAATCTTCGCTTCCCTGATGGTGCTGACTGGGTTCTGCTCTGTGTTCCCAGTGGCGGGCCCGTCCACCTCCCTCACCACCATGTCCTTGCTGGCCAAGAACACCCCGTCTCGCTCCGAGATGACGAAGGTGCAGCAGCAGGTGAAGGTGAACGGCGCCTCGATGACGGTGCTGCGCAGGGAGATGCAGGAGCTTCGCGTCAAGCAGCTGGAGCAGCAGAAGCAGCTGCAGGACCAGGAGCAGAAGCTGCTGGAGCAGACCCAGGTGATTGCCGAGCAGAACGCCCGCCTCGCCGAGCTCGAGCACAAGCTGCGGGAACTGATGGACAGTAGCACTGCTGCTCTGGGGGAGGCCCCGCCCGCCGCCAGCAGCAGTGCTATGACTCCCACTATCGCGAGCACGCCCGTTACCGGGTTTGCAAATGTCAATATGGCCGCCTGTTCACTGCCCAGACAAGCGGAGGGGGAGGGAGTGTCCTCGCTCAAACGGAGGAAAAGTTTAGACCTTCCAAGACAATCCAAGCGGCTGCGCAGCAAGAAATGAAAGACGCAGCCTCTAATTTATTGAAAGGGATGTTTGGGTTGTAGGTTTGGCTGATGGCTATCCCCGCTCTCTGTACCTACCAGATTAGACTGCTCATTCGCTGTTCACCAGTGTTCTTGTACTTTTCTGGATATTAGGCCTCCTAAGATGAAAATGTCTTCTAAGAATACTTCCAGATATCACTTACAAGGTTTTCACCTCAGATGAAATTCAGAAAAGGCTTTTAAATGTGTGCGCCTGCAGCTGGACTTGGTCCCAGCAGCACAGTCCAGTCCAGACATTTTATTTCTGTAAACGGGCAGAAAGGGGGAAGAATCAGACGCTGGCTGATCTGTGTCATTGGGCTCAGCCAGAACATCAGAGACGGGATCCAACAGTCCTTGTTCTTGTATTTCTAACGATGGCAACTGTCTCCAATGATGCCTGATTAAAGGAAAGCTGTCCTGCTGCGTGGAAACGGCACAGCGAGAAAGGCTGGAGCGATGCTTTCAATCCGAGGCCTTTCTCACGACGCCAGGGAAAATGGCTGAAAGACGGGAGTCTCCAGTCTTAATCTGCAGGTGCTGACTCCAGCTGCTCTCTTATTATTTCCACCAAGACCGCCGGAGGGTTAAATGTTCCTGCTTATTTAAGGACTTTTAAAAATTAAATAAAGGTAATGTTCTGTACGCGTGGTTCACCGTACGGCAAGAAGGTATAGACCAGAGGGGGGCAAACTAAGGCACGGGGGCCGCATGTGGCCTGGCGAACTATTTAATCTGGCCCGCAGAGCTTCACACTCCTTCACTCCTCCAAATTCACAGGGTTGTCAGCTTGATTGATTAGAAGAAGGTGCAGACCCCCTTCAGCTAGCATGCTAACATGTCCCCTCAAGAAGGTGGAGCCAAACATCATTTGGAGCTTCATCATCATCTCTAGTTGGCCCAATTTACAGCCTCTTCAACATGTTTCCTCAGTAGGATTGTTAGCTAACCTCTGATCCTCATGGGGGGGTTAGGTTCCTGCACCACCTGGCCGGCCCCTTCATCAAGATCTACAACCCAGCATGGCCCTCCAGGCTGAATAATTGCCCACTCCTGGTATAGAGGGAGGTTTAGTCCCTGATCTGCATGTCAGAGAAAGTCCTATCACAAACACTGTTTTAAAAAAGCGGAATAAAGGTTAAAGCCGCCGCCTGCTAATGTGGACAAAACCCGTGGGGCCGTTTAAGTAAATGACTCTGAGAGGAGCTTCTTCTGGGTTCTGCACGGCTTGCTGAGGCTCCTCTGATCCAGAACCCAGATCAGCAGAACCTGGAGCTGTGGCTCCAAATGAGATGGAAAGTTTGCTTTAACCTGGAAAGAGTGCTTGGAGAATATTTCATATATAATATTCCCACTCTTATAATCCTGAACAGTCTCTCTGTTTGGGGCTCTTCTCAAGGATCTGGTTATTCCAACCCCGGCTGCACTCTTCTTTTCTGCCCAGTTATTTCCCTTCATCTTTCATTTACTGTCAGCAAATCCACAATTACAGATCAAACATCCACAGTGGGGTTTTTTTTATATACATTTTGATATACTTTTACCCCTTTTCAGTCAGTAATGACCACAAGTATAATGATGTTATTCTTATTTATGGACACTCAAATTTTTTTTTATTAATTGTTTAAACATGCATGTCTTACTTTTATTTTTAAGATGACACCAAGAGAGCTTTTCCATGGGGAAACCTTTTACAACACATGCCATCACCTTATAAAATGTCCAGAATTTTATGCCCATGGTTTTTAATTTATACATGATTTAAAAAATTTAAAAAAAAAAATCCAAAATAAATTGCAGAAACTTCTAAAATATTCCCAAATATCCCCCTCAGTTTCCAGCGTCTCTAAATGCTGAGAAGCGGAGGAGCTTCTCTTTAGAGCCTTGGTGGAGCCGTCTTTGGTTGCTTGTGCGTGCTGGGTTCTCGGGCGCCCTCAGCCAGACCTGCTGGCCTTCTCACGACGCTACTCAGCTCAAGTCTTCATGTGACCTTCATGTACTTCGAAGTGTAGATTGTGAACTGTATTATATATTTAATGTTTGTATACCAACCAAATCTTTCATGTTGAAGGCAGTTGTCTGGTTTTTTGTTACAAATGTACACATTAAACCTCTTAAAACGCCTTTGGACTCACGGTTGGTCGTCGTTAGTTTCAGGATGCTGCTGCGGGGGTTTGGTACCCTGCTCAGGGCGCCTAGGCAACGCTCCCCCCTCCTCCTTCCTGGTTCTTTTAGTCCACAGCTGGGACTCAGCCCGGGAGCCCCCTGGTTCTGTGCAGCCCACCTCGCCCCAAGAACACGGCGTGTGAGCAGAGACCGGCACCAGAACCTCCTCCCAGAGCGACTTCTCGTCCAAGAACCTTCGGCGGGAAACGGTGACTGTTGCCTCAGAATCCAGAATTCAGAAAACCAAAGTTGCAGATCAATCAGACAGATCAAAAACAAGATCAAAGGAGCATTTAAGGTTCAGTAAAGGGCAAGGAGGTCTGACGTAAGGCAGCATACTGTGTTAGAACTACTGCATGTCAAACCTTAAACCAGGCCTTTCAAAGACAACCACATCAACCAGAAGACGCAACTGGTAGGAAGCAACTTTCAATGTTTGAGATTGATTTAAGATTAACTGGTATCAATATTAATCCACATTCATTCCTGATCATGGTTGCATTATCTATGGCCTCATGTTTGTACTGTCAAGTGTTCTGCATGCAAATTAGATACAGGACGTGTGCTCTGTTAATCTCCACGGTCATCATCCTATTCCTAATCTAGTTTAAATTACTCAGTTAAATTGGTGAACAGGAGGACTCGAGTTGTCACTCGCATCCTTCAGTAGCGGTTTAGTTAGCTGCTAGTTTGGGTAGTTAACGGGTGTATGTGTGGGGGGCTGCCTCTAGGGGGCAGACTTCCCCTGCTGATGTGATCACAGGAGTGAGCTTCGGTCAACCACCCACGGAGCCACAGGATCCACGGAGGCTGCCGGACTTTGCTTCAGTCTCGTGCTGCAGGAGCTGCCGATAACGTTGTCATGGGGAACCGCGTCGCGCGAGACGACTACGAATGGGTGTACACCGAGCAGCCGCACGCGGACAGGAGGAAAGAGATCCTGGGTGAGCTAGCGCGAGACCCCGGGGTTCGCTTCCATCAGTGCTAACCTGAAGGAGGCGCCTCCATGTCAGCGTTTCTTGGTTATTTGCTTGTGCTCCGATGAAAATATGGCAGCTGCCGTTGTCAGCCTTTCACCCTAAAGTATTGATTATGTTTATGTTGTCCTTCTACCGTGTTTCAAACTGAGTTGAAGTAGCTTTGTAAACTCGGAACTAGTAACGTTAGCTGCCTGAACTAGCTAACGGAGCTAACGGTCCTCCCCGGGCCGTGCGCCTTCCTCAAAGTTAGCGCGGTTGAGGGTTTAACGGTGGTTAAATTAAACTTTGTTGCCGGTGACAACCACCGCCAAGATTCGCCAGAATAGATGTAGAATAAGTTTATATGCTTTTTCCAAACAGTGAACGTCACGTAATATATGTATATAATTTGTACAGCAGTGAAAACGGACCACTCCCTAAATGACGTGCGCAGGCGACCACCTAAATGTGGGCGTTTAGCTCTAGAACTGTGCCCAACAGCAGCTTTCCGGAGCTCTGGGTCGTATTGACTCGATCTTATAAGTCAAACACAAACGTTTCATCCATAGCGGCTCTCCTGGAACAGCTGGAGCCTGCTTAAAAGTCCATAAACACAACCAGTTGATCCAGTTTAATCCGCTAACAACAACAGCGTGTCTGTGTGCGTATCAGCGTACATATGCATCTGTGTGAGAGTGTTGTGTGTTTTTCTTTGCATTTCATGACTCAACGTGCCTTTTCTGTCTCCGCCCTTAGCTAAATACCCAGAAATCAAGACTTTGATGGGCCCGGACCCCAGGCTGAAGTGGATCGTGTGCCTCATGGTGGCTGTGCAGTTTTGTGCCTTTTACCTGGTCAAAGATCTGAGCTGGAAATGGGTTTTGTTCTGGACGTATACTTTTGGCAGCTGCATCAACCACTCAATGACCCTCGCCATTCACGAGGTCTCCCACAACACGGCGTTTGGAAACCACAAGGCCATGTGGAACCGGTACTTTGCCATGTTTGCCAACCTGCCCATCGGCCTTCCCTATTCTGCGTCGTTCAAGCGCTACCACCTGGACCATCATCGCTACCTGGGCGGAGATGGCGTGGATGTCGACATTCCCACCGACTTGGAAGGATGGTTCTTCTGCACGCGCTTCCGCAAGTTCATCTGGATCATCCTGCAGCCACTTTTCTATGCTATCCGACCCCTCTGCATCAACCCCAAACCCATCAGTCAGCTGGAGGTCACCAACGTGGGCTTCCAGCTTGCCTTTGACGCGCTGCTGTACTGGGCTTTGGGGGCCAAGCCCGTTGTGTACATGCTTGCTGGATCCATGCTGGGCATGGGCTTGCACCCCATCTCTGGGCACTTCATCGCCGAGCACTACATGTTCCTCAAAGGCCACGAGACGTATTCGTACTACGGCTCTCTCAACCTGCTCACCTTCAACGTCGGCTACCACAATGAGCACCACGACTTCCCCAGCATTCCCGGGTGCAGACTCCCCATGGTGGGTACCGCTGGAGCGGACTCGTGTCGAAAACACACTTTTGAATTGTTAATGTATCTTTTTTTTCCTGCTGTCTTCCAGGTGAAGAAAATAGCATCAGAGTATTACGATGACCTTCCTCAGTACACGTCGTGGGTGGGGGTCCTCTACAATTTCATCATGGACGACACGCTCAGCCCGTACTCGCGCGTCAAGAGGAAGCTGAAGGGGGAAGTCAAGCAAGAATAACCCTGCACACACGGTTGAGAGCTGCGCGGCTCAGCGTTTTACAGGTTTAACAGCTTCCGTGTATTAAAACGATCACATTAATGTTGCGTAGATGCTTTTCATCTGCAAACCAAAGTGGTAACGCTTGGTTCTAACTTTGTCAGGAACGTCCAGAGATTTCACACCCAAACCAGCTTGGTTGCACAGTTGCTTTACATTTTTAAAGGGTCATCAGTAAAAATAGAAATATTTTTCCACGCAACTTTGCGTAAGTATTTGATGAATTTTTGAGCCTTTGGTATCTTTGACTTCTAACTGGAGCCAGATGTGCTTTCGCTCTTTTAAATGTGAAACTGCGCAGGCTGCTGGATGCTGTCGGTCTTTGCAGGGAACTCTGCAAATGTTCTTGACGACATTTCTAAGCCTGTCAGACGTTCAGTCTCCAGACCTGCTGGTAGACGAGTCGGCCTGCACGCCGACGCCCCCCGACTGTTACACACATCCACAGGTTCAAACTAGTTCCACCTCAACTAGTTTGTGCCTGAACTACTTTTTCCTCCTCTGCTTTTAAAATAAATGTAAACCAAAACAAAATTTACTTGTGTGCAAATGGAATGTTTAGGGCTCCGCATCTCCCCGCTGCTGGAGCTGCACGTAGGGTGTGCACCGAGGCAAATTCATGAGCAGCTGAAAGACCTGCAGCTGAATGAGTAGACGCTGAAGGTCCACAGCTGAAGGTCAGACTGTCCTCTGGGGCACCAGCCAAGCAGAACTGTGGAGCGCACAGACAACCTGCCTGTTTTTATTCCTTTTTTTTAACCCAAGTTAATAAATTCCTGGTGAGAATTTCCTGAAAATGTTGCTGCACGGGAGGGAGTTTGCTCTTCATTTTCAGTGCTTTCTCCCCGTGTTGGACACGTCTGCTTTGTGCTGATCATATCTGTTACCTTTGTGCGCTCTCCTGGGAGGTTTGGGGCGTGTGAAGCATCTTCAGACACTGAATTGTTACAGACGTTATATAAATAAAGTTAAATTGAACAAAACTGGTGTTTCATGGTTTTGGGGGGGATGTTTGTCCATCTGAGTAAAATGATTTATTTCCCGTTTGTTGACATCCAAATCCTGGCCTGGTGGTCAGGGTGTCCACCTCCTGCCTGCTTCAAAATGAAATGTAACTTAAAAAAAAAAAAAAAAAATGTGACCTTATAATTAGATTATTAATGTGTTTTACATGAACTGATCACAACAGTGTCAAGAATATCTGATTAATTAATGAGTCCAGAGAAGGGGACAATTTTTCCTGTCCAAAAGCTCAAAAATTGGAGAAATTTCTAATATTAAAAATGTTTCTTTTTTCTTTTTCTTTTTTTTATTATTTCACAGGAGTTGAGAAATACTACATTTTAAAAAGGAAAAACATAATTACAGGCATTTTCTTATTGGCTACGTTCTGATTTGGATAATAAACCTTCACTGAAGGTCACTGAAGGTCATGATGGAGCAGCCGTTATCTGCTGACGGAGTCTCGGAGCTGCTCGTACATCTTCTGGTCCTGGAAGGAGAAAAGCAAAAGGACTTTTACAGCTGCTGCATAAAGACCAAGTCTTTAAACCGTTAGAAAGACATTTTTACTGTCACAGGATTTTTGTAAAAATCGGTAAAAAAGTATTGACGGTGACCTAAAACCTCACCTTTTTAGACACCGAAGGGCAAACTTTCCTGAAGGCGTCGTCAAAGTTCTGTCGGCTCACTCGGACGTTGGAGACGGTGTCGCTGCAGAACCTGTGACCTGCGGACAACAAGCAGCCGTGCTGAAAACGGTCCTCGGGGACCGACGCCGTGGTGGATCCACGCGGCTGAACGGCAGCAGAAACAGAGGCCTCGTCAGTGGACCTTCTGTCCTGAAGGCCGTCAGCCCAGAGCTTTGGACTTAGCTCTGGCCCTTCAAAACCTTGCACAGAAGCACAGCCTGCAGTGTGCTCCTGAGGCGCCGATGGCTTGATCAGCTCTGCAGGAACCACCTGATGGCATCTCTTTGTTAAAAGATAAGGGAAGGTGACAGAGTTCAGCTCCTTAAACGCTGCAACTAAACCGTTGGTGTTTTCACCAACATCTGCACTCCCCACAACGTCTCGAGTTTGTCCGTCTTCAGAGCAGATCTCTCTCCCTCCAACACTTCAATCAGCACTTTATTCCACAGGCTCCTGAGCTTCTTCTTGTGTTCTTAGAGGTCTGGTCAGGGCCGACTGCCCGTGTCTGTCCGGGCCCGCTGACAGCAGCCAGCAGCCTAAAGGTCCAGCTCTGCGGAACCCTGATGCAGAATCAGTGGTAAATGAACCGGAGGGTCCGCCTGTGGGCCGCGCTGCAGCTCCGGGGACCAAACCGCACTGCCCACGTGTCCCTCAGGGTCCAACTCTGCTGCACCATCTGTCTATCTCAGTGTCATAATCTCTGCTTACTTAAATATTCTATAGGTTATCCTAGTTGGAAAAGATTATTAAAATAAAGGATAATTACAATAAAGGTCCTCCAAGGATTAAAAAAAAAAAAAAAAATGCACCCGTATTCTCTAATGTCCACAGAGGTGCTTCTAAATTTATTGGCCTAATTTTTTTTTGGTTGAATGTTGTGTGATGGAATGAATACACTCTAAAAAAGTCAAACAGAGAGCGTGGCCTTGCAGGGGGCGGTACCTGAAGCTGGTGCTGGGGGGTGCTGGCTCTGGATGTAGGCCCTCAGAGCGTTAACGGATGCTTCCCTCACGAGCGCCGTCAGGTCAGCTCCTCTGCGTCAAACACACACACACACACACACACGTCTCACACCACCCGGCTTGACGCCAGCTTTTTTTTTTTTTTTTTTTAGTTTCTCTCCAGGACGGTTTGCACTCACGTGAAACAATCGCAGCGTTGATCACGTGCGATCTCCTCCAGACACACGTTCGGCTCCAGCAGAGGTCTGGTCCCCCCCTGAAACCAGCAAAGAGGAGACGGCTCAAGCTGAGCGGACCAGGGCGCTGGACGCTCACGGTTTGTTGGAGAACACAATGGCGGGTTCTGGTTTTGACCTTGGTTATCGTGAGCAGGATTGAGTGCCGGTCGGCTGCCGACGGCAGACCCACATACAGGATCTTATCAAGGCGCCCGGGCCGCAGGATGGCTGGGTCGATGATATCTGCAGGGCGACAGACAGAGGGGATGCCCGGGACGTCCCACAAGACTCACAGTTGGTTAAAAGCTTTGGAAAAGGGGGCCGAGACCCCCTCACTTCACCACATAAACACACAACATCCACACAACATCCACTTTAAATGCCTTCCACGTGGAAGGGGGCGGAGCTGACCCTACCCGGCCTGTTGGTCGCTGCCATGATGAAGACCTGCCGCCGCGTCTCCAGGCCGTCCATCTCCGTCAGCAGCTGGTTGACCACCCGCACGCTGGCCGACTGCCCAAACACAACACCAACACACTCAGCTCATCTTTCAGAGGAAAGCTGCTGGTTGCAGGACGGAAACGGCCGGTTTGGAGCTTCCGGGACCGGGTAACTGGTCCTGAAGCAGTGGAACCAGTGGAAGCCGCTCATGGCTGAACAGGACAGGAGGACTGCCGAGGTGACGGCCAGGGTCAGCTGACGGGCTGGAATCCTGCTCATGCAGAAAAACGACGCCTCTGTCCGATACGCTCAATCAGATCAGAAAACACACGTCTGGCGTGCGTGCGTGCGTACGTGCGTATGAACTGTATGCAACCTTTCCTGTTTCAGGTCAGTCAGGATGACTGAACTGGTTCTATTAGCTAAACAACGAGAGAGAGAGATGGTTTTATTTGATTACTCTGAACCCTAACCACGTCTGGCCTCACAGCATCAACAGCAGAGCTGTTGCTAGGCAACAGGACCAACGCTTTAGGAGTTTCTCTTCAGCGTCCAGGGTGCTTACGTGGTGGTCTGAGCGTCGGGGACACAGGGCGTCGATCTCGTCAAAGAAGATGACACAAGGAGCAGAGTTCTGTCCCCTCTGGAAGACCTGTCTGACGGCCCGCTCGCTCTCGCCCACGTACTGCAGAGACAAAGACACGCCGCTCACAAAAGCTGTGGTGTGTGAACGCTGGAACCATCGGCCACTCTCTGTGTGTGTGTGTGAGATCTCATGAGTGGCTGAATGCAGCTCTTTAAGTCACTAAGCTCTGAAGGTGGCGGGTGCAGCGCGCTGACGCGTGTCTGGCATGCCTACCATGTTCAGCAGCTCTGGACCTTTCACCGAAATGAAGTTGAGTCCCGATTCGTTGGCGACCGCCTGTCAGGAGACACCAGTTAGCAACAACACCAGAGCCTGGACGCGAGGCGAGGAAGAGAAAAAGAAGAAAAACAAGAAGAAGAAGAAGAAGAAAAACAAGAAGAAGAAAAACAAGAAGAAGAAGAAGAAGAAGAAGAACAACAACAAGAGCTGCAACAGTGCAGCAAACACCCTAATCTAATTCAGTGGCCCCAGGATGATGGACAAAACATCTCTTCTCAGCCAATGGAAGGAAGGAAGGGAGGAAGGAGGGAGGGAGGACGTGTGAGCCCTCACACAGGCCTCAGATTCCTTCTCAACATTCCAGTCTGGACAGAGGACAACCAAAACCTCTCTCTTTACTGGTTTCTGGTCTCGGTACTGGATGGTTGCCGTGGTTACGCTCCCAACAAACGCCTGAAAGGTAGAAGTGTGACTGGTTGTATAACGAGGAGTCACAGGCGCCCGGCTCTACAGACGCCAGCGGGCCGCTTGGGAGCAGCTTCTGGGACATTCTGAGCCACCGGTTCATCTAACTTCCAGCTTAGTTTCATTTTCCAACCACTGGCTCCACTTTTTTTTTTCTTGTTTTAAACCAATTGGCCAGTTAAGGGCGGACGCTGACGGAGGCAGCGCTGCAGGGGATGCTGGGTAAAAACACAGGCTGCTTCTGAAGAGGTGCTTTCCCTGGATGTAAGCTAGCAGTGCAGCGGTGTGAGCAGAACCTTAGCCAACAGTGTTTTTCCACATCCCGGAGGTCCGGTTAACAGGACACCAGAGGGGGCGCCGATGCCCAGAAGCTTGAACTGCTCTGGGAAACGCACGGGAGCCTGGAAGACAGAGAGACGGCCATCAGTCCCAGCTGGCCAGGACGCAGCTCCAACAACGTCCCAGCTGAGTCCAGGAGTCCAGCCTGGCTCAACCCAGACCGGACCCCTGGACGGAGTTCTTTATGCTCTTTATTTGAGATGTTGCCTGAAGATGAGACTCTAATGGTCACAAGTCTGAAAAAAGAAGTAATACTGGGGCGGTTCTGAAGGAGAACAGCTAGCAGGAGCTCAGATTAAAGCTGAGGCCACTGTCTCAGCCTCTCCAGGCTGGGCCTTCAAGGCTTTCAAGGCCTTGAAGGCCTTTCTAGTCTATTCTGCTGGGCAGCCGGTGAAGAGCGCCCAGAAATGGAACCTCTTCCTGTCAGATACGGAGCTGCTGGAAACGGCTGGAGGCCTCTGGGACACTTTATTTGGACAGTGGACAAAGGAAGGCACAAAGTCCTTTCTCTGGATTTTCCACCTCAGCATGCTCCTAATCTGGGAGTTAATGAATAAAAACCGGCTCAACATGTGAGTTAAAGGCTACAGCCCAGCTGGAGGCCAGAGGAACGCAGTTGGAGCCCAGATGTAATCACCAGAATGGCCATGGTGAGCTCCTCCCGGATGTCCTGCAGGGCTCCCACGTCCTCCCAGGTGACATCAGGCACGGTGGCGAAGCCCTCCCTCTTGGCCGAAGGCTGCACGCTGGCCAGGGAGGCCTGGAAGTCCGACATCAGGATGGCCAGGCCGCCCAGGCGCTCCTCCGACAGGCTCTCCGCCTTCTTCAGCAGGTGCAGCAGCTGCCGCAGCTCCGCCGGCTGGACACAGCAGGCCACTGGTTAGGACCGCAGGGGCGGCTGACCTTCGCCAGCACAACACACTCTCACTCGGCCGACGGCACTGATGCGATACACACAAACAAATCGGCTCACTCGTCCGATGATGAGTGTGTGTTTTTTAGAGCGGGTGGGACAGAGAAGATAAAACATCTGGTAAACTTTCAAAATGAAAAGGGACAGAAGGGACCTGCAACATACCCAAAAACCAAAAAACAATCTATTAATTTAGCACTTGAGAAGAAATAAGGGCATTAACCACCGTAGAGGCACAAAGAGGGGAAGCCTTCACCTCCTCTGGAGGTGAGGAACAACCTTTCACCTCTCCATTTCTGCACTAAAAGGCACCGCAAAGAAACGAGAGGACTCGGACCTTTCTTCCTACTGTTATGCGAGTGGCTTCTTTGTCCTAACGTCCTTTGACTGGTTCTGACCGGCTTCTTTAGCCTTCAGAGGCGTAACATGGTCCTGCTAATCATCAACGTAGAGCCGCCTTCTGTTGCTGCACAGCCCCACAGACTACAGGGTCCACGTTTGGAGTCACTAAACGACTGACCAGGCTGGTCTTTCTGGGTCAAGGGTTCCTCCTGCCTGCTGTGGATCAGCTGACACTCGTTACGTTTTCCTACAACCTCACTGATGGATCCACAGGAGCTGGTTCCGCTCATCTGGGAGGTCGAGATGAAACATTCCCCCCGTGATCTCGTGATCCAAGAGCTCGCGGCTGTTCCATAGATCAAGTCTCACCGTGTTTTTAACCAAGAGCTGACCCGGAGCCGGTGGTACCTGCGGAGGCTGCTGCTCCGGCTGCGCCTGCGCTCCTGGGTTGGCGTCCGCGGTCCGGTTCTCTGCGCCGCCGCCGTCGTCGTCAGTCTGACCGGGGTTGCTCGGGCAGCCGCCCAGCGTGATCAGGACCCTGTTCACCGCACTCATGGCGGCTTCGCGACACAGAGCCATCAGGTCGGCCCCCACGTAGCCCGGGGTGAGCCGGGCCAGCAGCCGGTAGTCAAAGTCCTCCGACAGCTTCAGCTTTCGACACAACGTCTTCAGGATCCTGGAGGAGAAACAAAGGTTCCCTCTCAGTGTCTGAGCAGCGGGTCCACTAAAGTCAAGTCCAGCAGGGAGACAGCTAACGTTCTGTTCCACACACACACACACACACACACACACACACTGCTGGAGGGAATAAGAGTCCTCGAGGGGATCTCACATATGTTGACTTTAGCCTTAAAAAACTACCAGGTAAGAAAAGGCAGCATCAGTCCAGCAAACACAGTTGCTCATGAGGATGAAGATCAGGTCCTTCAGAGAGAAAAGAACCAGAGTGGCCACAAGCAAGAGTTCAAGATTTGACCGTCATTATTTACAGCGGGGGGTGCTTAGCAACACTGAACCTCCTGGACGAACAAAGGAAAAGTAAAGAGCAAAAAGAGCTTTTAGAAGAGCCAGACTCTGGAGGGGGGTCCTCCATCAGCCAGATCCTGAGGAGAGGACGTTTGTGAATGTGAACCGGGGACAGAGAGAGACGGCGTCCACGGCGCCGGCACACGGACCTGAGGCGAGCCGCTTCGTCGGGAATCCCCAGGCAGATTTCTCGGTCAAAGCGTCCGGCCCGGCGGAGCGCCGGGTCCAGGGAGTCGGCCCTGTTGGTGGCTCCTATGACCATGACTGCTGCCTGGAGGCTGTTGAGATCTGACGGGGACAAAGCACGCTGCTGTGGCCGTCTGCTGCTCTGAGGACACCTGGGAAATGTCTGAAAGTAAGACCGGGGACTGCACCGTCCATGCAGGTCAGCATCTGGGCAACGATCCTCCGCTCCATGTCTTTGGAGGCCACCACCCTCTTGGGGGTGATCACGTCGATCTCGTCTATGAACAGGATGCACGGCGCCGAGCTCTGCGGGGGGGGG
>BJFM01002950.1:44456-56831 GCA_016586285.1 Arothron firmamentum
GGGGGGGATCTACCCGGAGCACCTGAAGGTGCTACATGTTGTAACGATACGCCTCTGCTACGCTGTGTAGCTGGGACTGTGGTCCCCAGGGTGTCCTCCGACACCCCTCGGCCCCCCGGGGAGGCCCACCCCTGGGTACTGATCCTGGAGAGGAGTGCGACTGTTTGTCACAGACAACAAGAGAGCGCGGTCGCTTAGATGCTAACGGCCTAGCTAGCTGGGCTGTTGGCGTCGCAGCGCGGTGCATCTGACGCCGTGGAAACAGCTGCTGCGACTGCCTCAAAGGTGATTCAACGGCGGGTGTGATGACGTCCGGCAGCGCAACATTTAACGCTGCCTTTATGCTTTTTTGCCTTTACGTTCACGGTCAAACGTCACATGAGAATGAAAAAACCGACTGAGCGTCACAAGATGAAGCTTTCATTCATGACGGAGGCCTTTGAAATAGGTGTCAGACGGCATCTACACATCAACCTGATGAAGACCTGTAGAAAGAATTTGGATTTCAAAGTTAGCATTTGTCGATTAGCACATTCAGACGCCTGGGATGTTTATGACGCTATGGTGCAAAACACAACCGTTCTAGAAGAAATGAGCCTTTTTCTTTCCGGGTCAACACTGTCTGGTGCAATTCAACTCCTGGTTACCACCTCATTCTGATCTTCTAATGGGATTGTGTGTGTTGTGTTGTGTTTTTTTTTGTTGTTGTTTGGCGCTGTCTGCCCTGGTGGTACCCTGCAGGACTCACCCCAGCCACAGCCTGGGCCAGCAGGGTTTTTCCACAGCCAGGGGGTCCGTGCAGCAGTAAACCCCTCGGGGGGACCATTCCCAGCTGCTGGTACACTTCTGGATGCCGCATGTGAATCAGCAGCTTACAAAGCTCCTGTAGCAATGGCAAGAAATGTAAACGGAGCGCTCAGAAAACATTCTAAGACGTTTATCACGAGCACACAGCAAGCTGGTGGGATTTCCCCACTGACTCGAGCAATCAGGCAAAGAGCAAAGGTGCAGTACGAACCGTCAGAGTGTCTTCGTTACCTCCCACATCTTCAAACTTCAGAGACGGATACTGCAGCTCGGCTGACTTTGACTTTGCTGAGACACAGTTTGCAATGGCAATAAGTTCTTGAAGTGAAATGTGGTGAAGACTGAACGCAGTGCAACCACTACCGGGGCAAAAGCCAGGTGCTGACGGCAGCCCTGAGGGCAGCTGAACAAGTTTAGAACTGGCACGTTTACAAAGACTGTTTCACGTTGTCGTTGATGCAAAGAGAGGACAGATGTCATTAAGTATCATAAATGCAGCGTAAAACCAGTGAAATGGATCAATCTACGTTAACATTTTCATTTCTCCCCCCTCATAGAGTCTAACGGTGGTCCTGTGTCACATGACAAAGTCTATAAATAAACAGGCATCAGACATAAAGACGGTGCAATGTCAGCCAAGCTGCTACCTTTCTGGGTGGCGCTGGACTTTGCTCCGCTGAGCGCCGTTGCTTTCCTTTTAATCTCGGCGTGCAATTTCTCAGGTTCGGAAGCTTTTGCGAGCTGGTGACAGAAAAGGCAGGTGGTTGTGTGAGCGGAGCAAGAAAAACCCTCAGAAAAACATTCTGCAATTCAAACCGGCACGCCAGCGCCAGCGGTTCCCCACCAGGCCGATAAACACGTTTACCACGTTGCTACGCACATTTGTCCTTCTATTTCCTGGCTGCTCTTCACTCGGGTCCAGGTCGCTCCTCTCCGGGCATCCGCTCTTATCAATGAACCAGCCTCCAGCGGACACCGTGGTTGATGACCTCGGGCCAGGGTCAGCAGCGCCGTCTTTGGTGGGCGTGTTGCAGTCAGGCTGTCCCTTCCGGTACAGGGACGTAAGAGAGCTGTTCATGTGGTTGGAGGGCTGCAGGTGGCAACCATGACGCACGGACAAGTGATGTTATACAGACGCACAGACAGACAGACAGATTTTACAGCAGTTTTCGTGCAGCACAAAGGGCCTTAAATAGCATCACTCGTTAAATATCACCGTCTGGATTTCTTACAGCGTTCTCCATAATCTGGCAATCCCCATCGGACGAGTCCTCCGAGCAGCTGAAGCTCTTGTTGCTGCTGCTGCCTTCACTGCTGACACAGGTCTGAATTAGTTCAGGACAACAACAGCACCGCAACAAACAAGGAGAGGAAGACCCAGCTCATCGCGACTGAGCACGCGGGGCAGAAGGTGTTTTACCCTGCAGCGTCATGGCTGTGCCTCGCCCTCTTATTCAGGTGCTGGTGCTCAGGTTCCCTCATGATTTCTTCATATACTGGGAGAGGAAGAGAGACACAGAGCCGCACGCAAAATGTCAAGTTGGGCGTGTTTTTGTGAGCACAGCTCTGCCCAGGCTGGAAAAACTGCTTGACCAATCGTTGAAGGATGCAAAGGACGACTCGAGTCCTCCTGTCTACCAATTCAATTGAGTAATGGTAGTTAATGGAATGGAACAGGAATAATCGGAATAGGTTGATAACCTTGAAGATAAACAGAACATACATTTGGTAGTAGTAGTAGAAGCATCCTGACAAGTGTTGCTTCGTACCTTTTTCTACTTGGATTTTAAAAGCCGCCTTCTTTCTTCTGCCATAATCCCGCCTGTGGACACAGATTAAATGAATCACTCTTTCTGCTGTTAAGATGAAGCACTTTTGCAACAATCTGATGACGGTATAGAATCACTGAATTCAGAACCTTCAGGACAATCAGGATAACGTATAACAGCAATCCTCTCCTGGAACTGACACCCTAGAGGGGCCGAGTTTGGGAGAGGAGGGAAAAACAGCAGCTCCAGACGACACCAACACGACAGGGCTTGTCTAGGTTTAGGCCTGGTCTGTTCTGCTACAGAGGGAGTTCTGGGAGACCAGACCTGAGGTCACCGTGATAATCCCAGAGCTTTTGGGTTTCTTTTCATAATGGTGGCGGTTGGCCTGGTAGCAACAAGGTGCTGGCTGGGCGGTTGTTGCTCCCTTCACTTATATTTAAATAGCGCCTGTGCGACTGTCGGTGTGAAGGGTTGTTTGTTCTGTGTGTGATGAGCTGGTGACACGTCCAGGGCGTTCACCTCCTCTCACCCAAACACAGCTGGAGTCAGGCTGCCAGAACCAGAGTGCAGCTCCTCCTGCTGTCGGTGATCTTTTGTAGCCAAAGAGCTGTGAGTTCCAGCTCCAGTGGCAGCCACATATACATCAACTACATCGCACATTTGAACCAGGCTGGGGGTGCTTAACGGTACGTGCAGGTTTAGAATCGACGGAAAACAACGGTAAACAGCGTGGGAGCTCGTTAGAGGCTTGCCTGTAGAGCTGTTGAAGTTCAAGGGCAACATCAGCGATGTCCACATATTTGCAGTTGGTGGACGACAAAAACTGAAAACAGTTGGACACAGACGGCATAAGACGACAGCAACAACAAGGGGAAAAGCATAATTGCAGAACTCAATAGTTTATATGCACATACACATACTGTACACACACACACACATAGATTTTTAGATGTATGTTTTTTGTATACACACACACACACACACACCATGTTCACTGAGATAAACAGACGCTACTAATTAAGTGATTATTCCTTGATTTGTGAGTGTACAACACCAACTTTAGTTGTGTCTTTGTTGCGCTCTTAAGCTTTATGTGACTGTCAATGCCACAGACTTGTACCTGTTCCAATCTCTGTCTGAGACGATTATCGAGCCAGTCACCTCCTCTGTTCTTCATTGTTTTAGTTCTTCTGGCCCCTGTGATGGGACAGTCAAAGAATTAGAGAAATGAGCTGTTTACTTTTTAAATGGAGACTGTTTTGTCCTAAATACCTTCCCTACATAGCTTTGATATTGACCCAAAATAGCTTCTAAAACTGGGCTTTGGGTGTATCAGTGTGAACTCAGTGTCATCAGAAAAAGGGGCCCAGAGATAGAAACAGCATTTCTACACATCATCAAGTGCTCTGAGATGCACTGCTGCGATGTCACGCTGAGGCTGTCGACCGCATCGAAGTGGAACATGCCGCACAGAACATGAAATAAAGACCTTTCATACGCACAAACTACCGTTGATCAAAACAGAGGAGGGGGGCGTCATTTAAAAAGGTAGATTTCTGACCTCTCAGTTGGGACGCACCGACTTATTTTGATACAGCGTGACTGCGAGGAGGGGCGCACCGGAAGTAAAACAAGCATATCCGGGTCAGGGTTTTTAGTTCGTTCAGTAAATGCGTCCGGGTCGCTGTCTTAACTTCAAACTACTTGTGTTTTAGTGATTATTTATATGATATATGGTAGAAAGTATTACCTTTAATATATTACATAGTAAAAAGACATTTCAATGTTGCAATTTTTCTGTTGATGAGAAAGTTCGAAAAGTATTGACAGACCTGGACCGGTTATAAAGTTTGGCACACTACACGATTATTTATTCAAAATCAAGACAATAAATAATGCTCGTGGTCTGGCGACAGCCTCATAAATGACACAATTAACTGTTGTGTTATGTGGGTTCTGGAAAAATTAAAAGTGACAGCTGACAATATTATAAAAATCATTTATCACAGGACAGGCACAAGGCGTAATAAACTATAAAATACCTCAGGCCCGAACAGAAGACATTAGCCCTGCCAGAAGGAAATGTTTCAAATCACAGAAATGAGAAGATAACCCAAGAAAAGACAGAATGCAGTTTCAAAAATGATTGTTTCATTTATTGTGAAAAGAGGATCAAACCCATCTCACCCATGTGACAAAGGAACAGAGCCTGAAAACTGAGCCTCCATCAGCATAACTGGCAGATATCCTGAAAACTGGAAGGCAGTGACTGAGGATAACTGGCAGTTTCACATCACTGTGGAGGAATTTTGGTCTTCACAGGAATGTTTTAATTCAACCCCACTGGAGGGTTTTTGAGCATCGACTGAAAGTTTAAGTCCGGACTCGGCTGCCTTCAAACCTTCATCTAGCCACTCAGAGGTGAATTTGGTGGGTTGTTCTGATGCTTAAATGTGCTTGATGGCTGATATTCACCTTCAGGACTTCCAGGTAGACACAGACTGCATCAATCACAGCAAGACGTCCTGAAGCAGAACCACCCAGACCATCACACTTCTACCAGGAGCTCAATGTTTCTCTCCACAGTCTGCTGAAGTCAGTCCACAGAATTCTTTTCCAAAGGTTCTGGGCTCATAAAGATGTTTCTTGACAAATGTGAGACACATCTTTGTGTTCTTTTTAGACGGCAGTGGGTTTGGCCTTGGAAAGCTCTCTCCGAAAGGACTGTGTAATCCATCCCTCCCTATGGAAAAACACTTTTCCACAGCACTGTAACGATTGTACTTGCCTGAATGTTGTCTGTCTGTTCTTTTCCTCTTTCTGCCCTTCCCCCTGCTCTCTCTCTCTCCTTTCCCCATCTCCCCATCCCCTTCCCTGATAGCCTGGGCCTGCTCAAGGTTTCGTCCTCTTAAAGGAACAGTTGTTTTTCATTTGGGTCCTAATCCCAGGAGGATGTGTCTGAAACATCTCTCTGGGTTGTGGGAGTTCTGTTAACAGACGTTATGCTTCCATGTCAGCACAGTCAGGCCCACCTGCCCACACCTGTCCTGGGCTGGATGTTTAAACTGGGGCCACGCTGTCGTTTCTTCCAGTGTTTTGTTGGCGCGTGCATTCTGGCTGTTATAGTGACAGGTTTGTCTACAGGTGAGCTGCTCTGACAGGTGAATTTCCTTGATGCTGGATCAATAAAGTTTACCTTATCCCATCTAGAGAGAGGCAAAGAAATGAGAGAGCAATGAGAGAGGCCCACCGAGGCACAGCCAAGTAGGAAACCTTTGTTTTTTTAAGTCTTAGCGAATATTTGAATGGATCTCCAGTTTAACATGAGTCATATCTACTGTTCTGTTTCTCTCATTTATTGAAAAAAAAAAAATGGAAAAGAGGAATCATTTACAAACGGTTTAAAAACACCTCCTGGGTTTCTTGGTTTGATGTCAGCGGGAACAAGCTGTGAGGATTTTCTTGCGGTTTTCTTCGTACAGGCGAAGCATCTCCTGGAGGTCGTGGTCAGCGGGAATCACCTGCAGCCACAACAGTGGGTCTGTTAGAAAACCTCAGCAGTTTCTGCAGGAGGAGAAAAGTCTAGAACTTTCACCACTTTGATGTGATTGATGTGTGCAGTTTCTTAGCAAATAGTCAGTAAAATACTGTATAAAAAAAGCAAGACGTGAGTGCATTTAAAATTATTTTTTATAGTTTCCTATTCCTTACAAGATAATACACAGAATCTAAACACTAAATTTCTATTACATATTAAATGTGGACAATATTTATGTCTATTTATGTCTACCTGTAAGCTGAAACCAAGAAACCAATCAAGACATTTTATAAAGTGGGATTCTTCTTTCACAAGTTAACTGAAACTATGACATATGAGGACTTAACTGGTTGTGAGCAAAGACAGGGTGAGAATAAAGTTTAAGAACCAGATTTGGGACCACTGACGCCCATATCGTCATAATTATTCTGAAACTGATTCCTCTATGTCTGAGGAAGGTTAGCATGGGAGGAAAACTGACAGAGAATACAAAGATTAAAAGAAAAAGTGGATCTAAACCAGAGCTGAGTTTATGCATAGAAACGAGAACGCACTTTTATTCACACACACACACACACACACACACACACACACACACACACACACACACACACACATATAGAAAGTCTTATTCTGAGTCACCGCTTACCAACACAGGAGCAGGAGGAGCTGAGGGTGTACCCTTCACAAGCCAGTCTTCATACAGCTGGTGGATGGACTCCAGGTAGTCCTGGAGCACAAGTGAAACACGGTTTGGTCAATCAGTCGGTCAATCAGTCAGCACAAGAGCCCCGTCCTCACCAGTGGGATCGCTTTCTCCTCGTCTCTGCATCTCTGCTTCAGCCTCTCATAACAGGTCTGAGGAGTTGTCTGTAAGTACACTGCAGCCACAGGAAACACACACACGCACACGCACACACACACACACACACACACGAAAGTCAATATCTTTACTTTCGTCTAAGCCAAAGCTTTTCCTTTAAAAGTACAAAAATCTGTCCAGTATATCTTCCAACTCCAGACAGTAAGAAACAGCAGAGATCAGTGAGCAGCAGGACGACGGCACCGCGTGATAAGAAGCTCTGTCAGTTTCAGCAAAAACCTGCTTGAGAAGAACAGCTGGAAGCAACAGAGGAGGTCAGACCCCTGGACGCCATCTACCCACATCAGAACATCCAGCAGCTGCTGGGAAAGGCTGGACTCAACCCAGCACAGAGGAGCTAAACAAGAGCAGGCGCGAAGCACGAGAGGGACAGAAGGCGGGATCTACCACACCAGGTGTCTGGGGGACGTCCAGATGCAAATGGACCAACAGGTGATGGTACACCGTCGGACGTGAAAAATTATACACTTAAAATTTTCCTGAGGCAGAAATTCATCATCTTTTCTGTTATACTGCAAAATTTCCACGACGGAAAACCTGCTTTCAAAAGAGCTAGCAATTAAAAAAACAAACACCAACGGATCAGCCTCACCAATCAGATCAACGGGGAGGGAGATGCTGGTGCTGATCCAATCAAACCACTCGCTGAGAACAGCGTAGTCCACAGCAGGCAGGTTCCCACTAGAGACAAGCAAAGGACAATCAAAGCAGGCCTCCAGCAGCGGGCCGATGCCATGAATCCAGCAGCCTAAAGAGGGCGGACTGTGGCACCTGCGGCGATCATGATTTGGACATCTTACACGCTGCAACAAGGTGTAGGAAAATAAAAGCAGTCTGCAAACGCTGGGTGTGTTCCAGGCAGAAACACCAAAGAAAGCAGCATGAGAGGCACTGCAAAGGTTGGCATTTTAATGAGGATTAATTAAGGCTTCGTTCTTGTTCTTTTTGATTAATCGGGAGCTGCAGCTTTTAGGCTTGCATTCACTTTTTCCTCCCGGTCCCTTACTATTAACTTGTTAACTGGTTGGTCATTCTTCCTAATCAGCCAGGTCATACCTTCTGAATAGATTCTCCACAAAGATGTGTCTGGCACTGAAGATTGACCTTTCCATCATTTTACATGAAGTTGGCTGTAAATGGACGATAATACACACAGTTTGAAAAAAAATAACAATACATTCAACAATAAATTAATGAATTAGTATTAATGTATCAATAGTAAAGTCAGCGTGGTTGAAGTGCACTAACTGTGGACGACAGATGATTAACCAGCATGGTCAGTTGGACGTAGGTCTGCAGTGTCAGACCCCAGCGAGCTGGATCCTGATACAATAGAGCCTAAAAAAAAAGAAAACAAAGAAACATACACACGCACACACTTATATAAATACAATAAAAAGTGTGAATCAATAACATGGCTTTTACAGAGGAAAGTTGCATCTGGCTAATGATCCCACAGATGGATCTTAACAGTTCCAAATGGAACATTATTGTTGACTGTAACACATTCACACTGTGTTATATGGAGACAGCAATGCTGCCTTCAGGGGCGCTGGACTCGCTGATGGAGATTAGATTTATCCAGACCGGCCTTTTAGCATCACTAACAGTGCAAGAAACAGAAAGAATATCAACAAAGACATAAGATGGCCCAGGTCCAGTTTGGGTCTCATCGTGACTCAGTGACTGATAACATGACCAATACCAGAGGGTTGTGCCCACGGACATTCCTCCATTTACTGACTGGTTCTGGAAGGACCTACAGAAAGCAGACAAAGAATCAGATTACAGAGCATCAGAAAATGAAACCATGAGAGGTCTGCACAATCATGACGCAACTGTAAGGGACAAAAATAACTAATTGATAAGAAACTCCGCATAGAGATCACCATGGATACCTCTATGTTGCTTGTTTTGCTGAAATATTCCAGACAAGTTGTTTTCCCACTGGCGATGTTCCCTTCAACGCAGATCTGGAAACAGAAAAGCAACAACAACAAAAATACATATATGAAAATGATGATCAAATCTTTATTTTTTGCTGGTCTCTGGACCAAACCGAAGCGGTCACCAAAAAAGATAAATAAATAAAAATCACTGTTTATCTCTTAATTATGAGAAAAGATCTCATAAACAGGTTGATCTGTTTCCATTTTGTTGGGCAAATGTGGTTCAGAACTAGCCTCAATGACTCATTTCACTGTTTTCACGTCAGTCATCTCATCTCACTCAGCTGATCTTTTATTTTGAGTTTGGATACAGACTTAAACTGCTGATGGTGCGGATGAGCTCCTCCATCACTCTGCTCTCGTTTGGGTGGAGAAGATCGCTGAACTGCCCATAAATAACCTGAAGTTCCTGCCTTTTCCGCTCTTGAAGCAGGGCTCTGACAGGACAGAGGGAGGTGCTGTTTGGTGTTCTAGGCGTTCACACTCCTGCTATCAAAATGAATTACTCATACTTTGTGTTCAGTCTTGAGGGTTGAAAAGTGGAAGAGCAGAAGTTAACCTTTTGCATTTTAGGGGCAATGTCATTTTTAATATATTAATGATGTTATTAGTTAGATTGGAACAGAGACATTCCTTTTTTTAATATCAGCATTCCTCCATAAGTCTCTTTGAGCCTCTCCAAGACGGTTATCTGCCTCTTGGTGTTCGTGTCATTTTGCTGTTTTCACTGTGTTAATTTTATTGTCTTTTCTGGTTTTAAACCTTTGGCCATCGAAAAAAATTGAGTGCATTAGTGCAGGATAAATAAAAGGCTACATCACAGCACACAGGGCATAGAGAGAAAACGTACCACTGCTTTCTTCTCCTGGCCGTTTCTCACCAGTCTTCCTTTGAACAAAGACACCATAGATAGAAATGAATCAGGCTGTAATTCACAGATTTCACAACAATTCACAACATTAACATGTGGATTAAAGTGAGTGAGAGAAGTTTGTTCTGCTTTTCAAATGCAGAGCCGTAACCAGAGAGAGAGCTGTGGCTGTTTGAGCGTTTCCGATCACCTAAAAACACGTCAGGTTCCAGGTAGAGAGTGGTGTGAATCATATTTGTTTAGCTGCCTGAGTCTGAGCGTGGCTAAACATCCCAATCAAACCATCGCTTTGAAGATGGTGGTCAGTGTGGATGACCCCAGGAAGGAAGGGGTTCCTCAGGGATACAGCTGGCCATGCTACTGCCTGATTTAAGGAGATTTATCAGAAAATCTGACAGTGGACAGAGATGGATACAACTTTAACAGGGAAATTTGCATGGAAACAAATATTTAATTATCACGTCAGTCGGTGTTTCATATATTTATGACTCATCTTTGGGTTACATGAACAATTGTAACATTTTTTAAAGTTATTTTTGGCTGAGAACAAATACAATAACGTTGACCTTCGAACCAAAATTTCTCAAACATGGAAAAAAATGTGTCAAAAAAACCCAAAACAACTTAGGCATACACAGTTTATTTAGACATAACCTTTTATTTCACTAAGAATGATGATGAGTTTCTTGATTTGTAATATTAATTAGAATTTGTCGCAATTCTCAAGAATGAGTGACATAAATAAATAAAAAGTCATTTAAATTTATAGCTTTTAACCTGATTTGGGACTGATTTTTTTCAAAGTTTAAATGTATAAAAAGATAATCTAGTGATTTCTACCAGATAACTCTAATAATCGGATGCTTCTCCCATCCAGAGCCGCTCACCGGTGAGAGGCTGCTCCCTGCTGCTTCGTGCTCGCCTCGGTGTTGCTCTGACGCTGGTAGCGGGTACTTTTAGGCCCGGAGACCCACCGAAACAAGACGGTGATGGAAGAACAACATTCTGTCCAAAGCGCCCAAATACTGACGTAATGCGACCAAGAGTAATCAACATGTCGCAGAAATGAAACTGTAGTTTAAATAATCTGACAAACAACACTGGCGCTGGGGACAATTCAGCGACGAGATGATCCCTCTGGATAAATGCGGCGCTTTTTAGCGGCGTCCCTGTCAAATCCAAACTACTTTCCAGGCTTTGCGTTGTGATGAGCCCGGCATATGGGGGAATGTTTACATAGACACAACCAACAGGAGCCAGTCTTCTTCTTCTGTTTCCTCCTGAGCTGTTTCACTGCTGTTATGCACTTTACCGCCGCCTAGTGGAATGCTGCGGTTAACTGCGCCGGCCCTGTTTTGCGTGCGGAGTTAGTTCTTTGTTCTCCCCGTAGAGGGCGCTGTTCCCCAGGTTCCAGCAGTGGCCGCACACCTGTCGCTGATCAGCACATCAGCAGCTGATTTAGGGAGGCTGCCAGCTGGTGCCCGGCGCTGGATCCGTTGTTCAGCCTCACCTGCAGAGTGGTGCCAGACCTGATGAGTTTTTCCCCCTGGTTCCTAGGTCGATCATCACGTTCCCCGGAAAAGAAGTCTAACTTCTGGTTTTTGGACACCCCGCAGTGGAGCCTCCCCGTGAGGAGTTGGATTTTTTGAGTCGTTAATGTTGCTGGTTTTTTTCCTCCACTTGAAGCGCCTTGTGTTTCCCCCTTTGTACGCCAATAAAAGGTGTTTTGTTGTTGTTGTTGTTGTTGTTGTTGTTGTTGTTGTTCTTGGAGCACCTGTGTCATACCTGCGTCTGGGTCCTAAGCCTGTTAGCCTGTCATTGTGTGCTCTGTGTTTTGTTTTAAATACTTTAAAGCTGGACTCACATGCACAAGCAAGAGGTTGCAGAAGGGAGAAAGGTTTTCAGTCATATACACGGTCTGTGACAGCCAGCTCACATTAATCAGTTCAAGTAGTGCAGCAGCAGCAGCCCCTCACAGCCGGGGCGGACTCTCATCAAATAAAGTAAAAATCAGTGAAGTTAAATCAGATGAAACAAACTGATTAAGCTCTGTCTTCTCTGTTTAAAACGTCATCTGAAACGTTAAAACTGTCGTCATGGTAGCTTCAGAGTAGCAGATTTATAGTTCTCAACATAAGCCTGGTGATTTTCAGAAGTCTTTTTTTTCCCTTTTAACCTAATCAGGGAAAAAGCAGATCTTCCAACAGACTAAGACATCCTGTGAGGACACTTGTTCCTTTGACAAGCCCCTAAATATATGTATGGCTAGATTACGTTAATACTTGTGTGCTTTGTTCTTCAGTGGCTCTACAGAAAACTGTTACACTGATGTCTGTGTGCAATTTAGTGGCATCGTATTTATTTTCTAATTCTGAGCATTTTTGTTGATTTCTTTTCTCTGTAAACGAGATAACTGACGTCAATTTGTAGTGCACACATTTTCCGGGAGAGGGCGCAATGCGCTCCAAAATAAAATAGCTTAAAGGAGTGCAAAAAATACAAATAAAAATGCGTCACAGTTTTACGACAGCTTGATCATAAAACTAAAACAGTTC
>BJFM01002950.1:60271-82695 GCA_016586285.1 Arothron firmamentum
CCCAACCCAGACCCCCACCAGGTCCAGTTCCCTGACTCACAACCCTGCCGAGACTCTCCACAGGCCTTAGTGCGGGTTCTTCAACGCAAGTTCCAGCTCTTAAATTCACTTTTACAGGCTCTGGTGAATAAGACAGAACCTCCTGGAGGCCAGGCTGGGCCGCAGGTCCAGGTCCAGGACCAGGATGTCCTTTAGCTTCTGAGGCTAACGCAGCGGTGTCGTGTGTGTGTGTCGCAGGGACGCTGTTTGCCGCCTGCGAGCTGCTGAAGAAGCTGCAGGCCCAGATTCTGGAGTGTGTGGTGGTCGTGGAGCTGAAGGAGCTGAGGGGCGTCGACCGGGTCCAGCCCTTCAGCGTCTTCTCTCTGGTCCAGTACTGACCAGGTCAGCGGCCCAACCGTAATCCGCGGCCCAGGCGCTCGTATGGAGCAGCCTCCAGCGGCTGCTGAGCCCATCTGAGGCTGCTTCTGAAAGACCCGAGTCCAAGGAACCACGAAGAAATCCTAGCTTGATGAACAGGTATGAGGAGACCACGTTGCCATGGAAGCAGTGTTTCTTCTGATTAAATTCCTCCTCAAATTGTTAAGCAAGATACCAAAACTACGGAGCAATTTCTTTAACATTTTGTGTTGAATTCAATATAGCGCACCATAAAAGATTAATGTTACCACAGAGGCCAAGCTGATGGTGGGAGAACCTCCTGAGGAGGCTCCTTTTTTGCTTTGTTATCTTATTGGGATGCTGGAAAAATCCCAACACAATACCTTAACGCGTGGCAGTTAGTGGCCGGAACTACCTGGACGCACGTCACCTTGTTGATCACGTGAACGTTTCAAATGAAAATGCAGCTGTTACAATATTTGATGATATAAACATGAGTTTTTATTTCTGTAAAGGTTGGTGTCTTACCAAAATAAACTCCTTAAAAAAAAAAAATAAGAGAAAATGAAATGTGACTCCATTTAGACATTTGAAGACAATCTGGCAACCTTGAGTTTGAAGGAAGCAAAAGGAGGCAGATCCTTAAAAAAAACAAAACAACTTTTTTTTTAAACAATCGGGAATCAAAAAATTCAATATTCAAGCCAAACGAGATTCTGCAACATTTAGTCAACAGTAGAAAAAGCCGTTTTAGGGACGGCAGCAGTCCGGTCCGTCCAGAATGCTGACCTTTAACTGGGCCAGTCTGTTCACCTGCCTGTCTCAGGATCTCTCTGCGGTGGAGAATAACGGAACTCCCACCACCACCACCAGCAGCACCACCACCACCAGCAGCACCACCACCAGCAGCACCAGCAGCAGCAGCAGAGAAGTTTGGGGGGTGACGGTGTTGTGAGAAAGCAGCCCACCTTCCTCAGACCAAGCCGAGGAGGAGCGCGCCTCAGCACTTCTCCTCCTCCTCCAGTCTGCTGCTCAGCCTGTCCACCACGCTGCTGAGCTCCATCGTCCTGTTCAGCTTCAAGTAAAAGTCCTTCCTGATTTGGTGGATGGCCAACCAGTCAGCCGCCACCTCGGCCAGCAGGCGGATGTGCTTCTCCATGTCTCCTGTCAGCGGGGGAGAGCGGAAATCAGACAGGACCACCTTCAATGATGATTGGAGGAGTGGTGTTGGAAAAAACAACACACACACACACACACACACACACTGCTTGGCGTTGACAGCAGACGCTGTGGCTACTGACCCGGGCTGAGAGCAGATCTGTAGCTGGTCACCATCCTGTTACAGGCCACTTCCATGATTAAAGCCGGCTTCTTTTCTTGGACAAAGACATTGCGGAGGATCCTGGCCAGCTCGGGCAGCCGGGACATCATCAAAAGGCGCTCCGCCTGGCCGGGGTTTCGCGTCATGGCAGCCTTCACCTTCTGGGCCTCCTTGGCCCGAATCTGAAACGGCAACACATCGGTCAGATGACAGCAACCCACGCTTGTGAGGCGCCACTCCTGCGGTACGCACCCTGTCCACAAGAGACTTTGAAACCCCTTTGAGGCCGTTTGGGACTTGATCAGCTGACGTTTGCGTAGCGGCAGCCTCTCTATCCTCCGAAGCGGCAGTCTCTTTCCCCTCTTTGGCGCCATCTGCTGTCAGGGTGAGGGACACCAGGGCCTTCTCCATCTGAACCCAGGACAGGAAATCATCTCAGCTCTCCAACAATCACCTGGCATGTGTGGGCACCAGCCTTTTTTGAACAAACACCCCTGACTCAGGGCGTTAACGCTAGCAAAAGCACCACGGCTGGAGCCGGCCCCACCTTGGGAGTGATGAGCGAGCGAGCCCTCTCCAGGACCTCCTGCGCTGTGGACAGTTTCTCCGTCTGAGGCGGCTGAGGGAGCAGGCTGAGCTCCACAGCCGGCACCGTGTCCACGTTGAAACGGGGGTGCCAGCGGGTTAGCCTGTCTTCTGGAACAGACACCGGAGGAACCAGCGAGGAGAGAAATGCCTGCAAACAGATCAGGTAATAAGTTAAAAAAGATTATTCTAAGCTTCCTCACACAAGTTACTAACAAGACACACAAAAAAAGCACTCTGTTGCAACTGCTGACCTTGTGATGATGCTTGACGATGGAGACCAGATTCAAACTGAAGGTCTGTCTTCTTTCTAGGAGTTTGGAGGCAGAGAAAAGAGGACGGCTTTCCTTTTGGTCTGGAGGAGGACAACAGTGGGACAGAGAGAGAGAGACACACACACACCTGCTAAGACTGTGATGGGGGGGAGCGGAATGTGCAAGGAAAAACTGGTTCTAACCAGAGGTGAAGCTGGGTTCCACGGTTAGCTGGAAGCTGCCTCTTTTAAAGCTGCTGCTGAAAGGTGGGACGTTCTTCTCTTGTCTGAAGGTGTAGGCCCCGGGAAACACGGTTTTTATCTGAGCCACGTGGCCTTCCTCAAATCGCCTGTTTGGGAAATAAAGATGAGAGCCGAGACGTGAATCTTGATCCTGACGCTCCGGACACTCGTGGCAGCGTTGCCCCCAACAGTGACGCTTTTAAACTGACAACAGCTCCCCCGGGAAGCAGGAAATACCAGAGGCAGCAGTGGGTCTACGTACTTGTGCATCATGTCTTGGACCCCCTGCTTTATCTTGGCGAACGTGGCGGTCTCCGAGCGGTTGTAGAGCATTGCTACCACCGTCTCCATGCTCCTGAACATCTCGGCCAGCAGCTTGTACTGGAACGGCAGGGAGAGACCGGGGGACGGCGCCTGGGCGAGGTTGTGGAAGCGCTGGTACGCTGGCGTGTCGGCGCTAAGAGAAACAGGAGGACAGATATTTGAGTCAGGCATCGCAGGATCTAGAGGACGGTGTTTCACATCAGAAGCAAGAAAACCCAGAATCAAATGTACCCCAGTCTCGCCAAACACTGTTTTTACTGAGAGCACTGTGGCTCCTAACTAAGACGTTCAGTGGCACGCTAAGTTTGAACAGCCAACCTTTATAGCTGGGCCTCCTCAACCTTCAACTCTGACCCAATCGTTTCATAGCTGCTTGTGTATATCTTATTTCTTTATCATTGCATCCATTAATGTCTGGAGATCCCTCTTTCAGTTTCTTCTAACAGTCCAGTGACATAGAGCTCCTCATTTTTAAAAAAAAAAGACTTCATTTTATTAGCCCAGTTGTAAATAATGTAATTATTCTGGATGAATTGTGGCATTAAATGACCATTTTCCAGGTGTTTGTGGACTGCTGGTGTCGACACACACTCACCTGTCCCGGGTTTCTGCACCATGCTGCTGACTCTGGCCGTCTCCCCTCTCCTCCTGTCTCTGGACTTTAGCTGCAAGCTCTCTAGCCCGAGCTAGGTTGACCTTCAGCGTGCTGGAATCAGTAGACGTGGACGTGGATGTCCAGGAGGTCACACCGGTCGTCGTCTCCTCCCTGTGCTTTTTCACCTTCTGGAGGCAAGACCTGAGGCTCGCCATGTCCTCTTTACTTAGAGCCTGAGAAGAGAAATCATACATTGGCACCGAATCTTGTCATAAGTGACCCATTCACAAGTACTAGTTGTCTCTCTGGATCTAGTTAACCATGTTACTGGTTACCTAGATCCAGAGAGACAAATGCTTGTTTGGAATTTTCGTTGAGCACATTCTATTTTCCAGTTGCGTGTTAGGGAACAACATACAGTGGGTCAAATAATCATGGTGTGTATTAATAACAGGGCCGCGGTTACCTTGCTGGGTGGCCCAGTCCTCCATCCGCCGCTGGGTTCCACATCACCGCGGCGGACCGCTGGGGCTGCGGGGGGCAGCGTCACAGCAGCGGACACCTGGACAAACAATGAGCAGGTAATCACGCCCCACACCACAACACGGTTAGTTCCACACTCAGGAAGCAGAGCTATTACAGCAGAATACAGCCATTTACCGGTGGTGAGTCTGGCAGGACAAGCTTCTTCCTAGATTTCTTCTTCGTGGCTTTCTCGGGGACGTTGTCTTTAAAGTCCCTGGTGGCTTCGACCTGTCTCCTCTTGGCCGGACTCGCGTCCGTGCTGACTGGAAACACATCTGAAGTCCGCTTCGGTGTCCGAGGAGAGTTTTTGTTGCTGACAAGACAGGCCCCGTCGTTCAGCCCCACTGCATCGTCGATGACCCGTAGAAACTCTTCGTGGACGCGGGACGAAGGGAGATCTTTGTGTTTAGAAGCTGCCGGCGGTGCGCCAACAGCGGAGGAACTATTTTCAAGGCGGCTTAACCGTGCAGCTGGCTTCACTTCACCGGTCACGCTTTTTTTCCTTCGTGTAAAGTAGTCGGTAACTCGAGGCTGAGACATGCTGCAGCTGCTTTGAACCGACACCGGTTCCGCTTCGGTAAAGTTCCCGAATCACAAAGGTATCGGCCGGCGCGGATAAACACTCATAAGCGACACACACCCGGAAATGCTCACACTAAACAGGAAGTGCAAAGAAGTTTGGCGCGCATTCGTGAAGCCACGCCCCCAGGGCGGTGACAGAGCCGGAAGGTGGATCTGTCACCGCCCCGTCACCATTGACGGCGTTTGCGTCTGACGTCACAACGTCGAATATGGGCTAAATGGGTTTTTGTTATTTTTCATTTACAGACGCTATTGATTCCCAATAATCTAATAATCATCTGTTTGACAAATATCAACTTACAATGAACAAGAAATGTGACCAAACTCTTTCTAAAGAATGACTAGGATGACTGTGAGTAAGAAAAAAAGCGGGAAATTGTTTTATTAAATAAATATATAACAAAAACTAACCCAAACTGCCTTAAAATATCATATAAAAATTGAACAGAGTAAACCTACAGTTTAAAAAAAAAAAGAAAAAAAAGACATGTGACACATCTGATCTCCACTTCGCTTCCGGTAGTTGCATCTTATGACAAGATTATAAAAAAACAAACAAAAAAAAAACTGGTTGGTTAGTTCAACAACAACAATTCAACATTCTAGCTAAACACTATGCAAATAACAATAACTTAGTTTCAGCAAACATTTAACAGACGTACAGTGTGCACACAGTGCTGATGAAGTCAATGAAGAAGAGTCTATTTGTATTTTATGAAAAATAGCAAATGTAGTAGTCCTTTCAGAGCTTGGTTTAGGATGCTGAGGTAGAAAATTCCTTATCAGTAATCTCGTCATACGAAAAGTAGTGAAGACGCAAAGTTTATGCAGGGCGAAGAATGAACCAAATGACGCACCGAAACTGTATTAAACATATTAATGGGTCAAAAGCAAAAAGTGTCAGTAAACAGATGATATACGCCACAGAAAGTCGTGATAAAGTTGGTGGCAGAGAGCCGCGGGCGGACAGTGGAAGCGGAGGGAGGCAGGAGGCAGCACTGACTCGGGTTTCAGCGTCGGAGCGCTGGCTGCCGCGCAGGGAGGCGACCTGCAGCAGCTGCTGAATAGCTCTTCTATAAACGCCCTTCACACTCACTTGCCAGTGAATCACATTTTCCACATATAGCTGTCTAACTTCAGACTGGGCCTCTCCGCAGGAACACGCACAACTAAACCGTTCCCCCGCAATTTGATGCCATTCTAATGACGGACTTGACACAAGATTAAGTCGTTGATCGTGCCTCCGGAACGATGGCTCGGCTGCTCCGTGGAGGTTCTCCTGCATCCAGGTGGTGATGGAACAAAGCGCGTGAAGTCGAGGATACCTGTCCGAGCCCCTGAAAGTTGAAGAACCGATCACATGGTGCCGACATGGACCTCCAGGTGATTGTTTGGCTCCTCTACTACCTTCTGGTGCCCACGGTGCTGTTAACAGGTATGCCAAACAAACAACCGTGACCTCACCTATCAGAAATGGTTCCGTGGCCACTTTCATGTCGGAGCGAGCGCTTCGGCTCCGTGGTTGGTGTTAACTGCGTGAGCAGCTGGAGTTAAAGCCGTAAACAGGCTGTAACAGTTGCACCCAGCTTCGTGTTACCGCAAACGGAGCACCAGGCGCGCTGCCTTCGCAAACTTCTCCAAAAGATCCACGTAAACTCCCGGGGACGCCAGTTTCCACCCGTGCGGCTCCGGTGTTGTTGGCGTCGCCGTGCGTGTGTTCCCTCGATCCGCGGCTGGGTTCGCGGACTCGGGTCTCATTTCTGTTCGGTTTGCCCTTTAAAAGGGAACCTACTGGAGCTGTTTGATGTGCGCACACGTTCTGGTCCAGTTCAAGGATTCTTTTATTCGCTTTCTGACACACACCAGTTGAAGGTTAGTCAAGAGTTGATCTTTACCTTGTAAATGTTGCCATTCAATCTGTGTGTGTGTGTGTGTGTGTGTGTGTGTGTGTGTGTGTGTGTGTGTGTGTGTGTGTGTGTGTGTGTGTGTGTGTGTGTGTGTGTGTGTGTGAACGTCTCAAACAGGATGTCTCTGCTTGAGCTTGCATTGTTAATTTCTCCTGAGTCAAAGGAAGTGAAAGACTGCAGCGTGGGTGAAGCCCTTGCCCTAGAGTGGGTATTAGGCACTGCAGGGGTGTATATTCATCCATTCACCAACAACTGGGTGAACAGCTCTGACTAAATGGTTGTGGATTGCTTGTTGTAATTCCACAGCAGTGGCTCTGGGTCCAGCACGTGACAGCGCTGTGTGGTGGGGAAGGGCACCACAGCAGCACACCTGGGGACCTTCTGCTGCAGCTCTGCGTGGGGAACACCAGGCTGACCTGGATAGCTGCGGCACGCTCTTCAGCTCCCTCAAATAAGTCATGTAAAGGCATTAAAAAAGCCTGAGTCACCCTGCGCCTCAGCGCTGAGCTCCACCCCCGACTGACTGCTGGTGATATGACTAACCGGTGCAGGAACTGCATACTCTGTCCCACATACTCTGCCGTTGAAACCGTCTAGAAGTCATTGGTATGCACCGCTCCACTCCGTCTCACTGGAAGGAGCAGGAAGTTGGAGAGCATTGCCAGCCATCACTTCTCCTTTCACTTCCCTGCTGTGTTAAGCCTCAGTCATCCCTAACGGGCCGACCTTCCTCCACCTGCTGAAGGAGTCTTCAAGCGTTCTCCTCAATCGTGACCCAAACTGTGAACTCTGAGGGTGCAGCCTCCCAGGCATAAGCCGCCATCCACACCAAACAGGTTCTTGTTGCTTTGTCCCACCAGTAATAATAATAATAATAATAATACTAGAGGAGTTCTCTGGCCGTTTGCAGGTTTGATAGGGTTTCTGTGTACTCAGACCTTCATCAAATAATCCAGCAGGACTCCTTGATGTGGTGCTCAGTCGGGCTTTGTGCCAGAATAAAGTAATCCCATTGAGAAGGTCATGCCTGAGTGCAGACATTGTTGCATATTGCTTTGATGTTTCTAAATCCTGACCCGAAACCATAAAACCGTACGTTTCTATGGAAACTCGCAGATAAATTGGTTCGATACTTCGATACTGAATTGGGCGTTTTAAAGGGGTTTTATTGCTGTAATTTTAAAGGAATGTAAGTGTTGCGGAGCATTTCTAGATGTGAGGAGCCAAAGAGGAGCTAAGTTTCCTTTAGCCACCAGCTAGAGCGTAGTCCAAAGGATGTGTTAGTGGAAAGAAACAGTTTTTTTTTTTTTTTTTTAAAGGAAGCTCGGTAGGATGTGAGAGCATGTGGGCTTTTTCCAGAGCTCCCTGTTTTCAAACCCGTTTGTTTTTTAAAGGGAGAAAGCTTAGAATATGTGTTTATATATAGCAGGATTCCAGAAACCTACTGACCCCACCCACATTAAAGGTGAGAAAACAGCTTGTGGAATGAAAACGGGATAACTAGAAAATAAGGTTATCAGTAGGGTTAGGTCTAAAGCAGCAGAACAGAACAACAAAAAACAAACCTTCAACAAAACAATGGTCAAACAATCTAAAATCGTAAATATGTTTCTCAGAATACACATTAACAAACTTGTAAAATTCTGCTTGTAATTGGTAAATAAATGCTTCCTGTTATTGTGAAAATGTTTACTTGAATAAACTACAAAAAAAAACAAAGCAAAATTACCAACAGACATAGAAGTTACGATACATCTGTTTCAGATTTGATCCCTCAGACCAAAAAATTAAAAGCAAATTGATTCAGTCAGACTTTCAGACGATAACCAGCCCCGGAAACTCAATCAAGAATCAGAAAAACACATCTGAGGAGACGCAACCGTGACAGACTTTTATGTGACTGAATTACAGCAATGTTAGCGCAAGGCGGAGCTCTTGATTTACGGGTCAGTCTGCGTTCCCACCCTCACCCACGGTCGTGAGTTTTGGGCCATGACCAAAAGAACCCGGGTACAGGCGGCCGACATGAGTTTCCTCCGCAGGGTGGCGGCGTGCTCCCTTAGAGATAGGAGGAGGAGCTCGGAGTAGAGCCGCGGCTCCTCCACATCCAGAGGAGCCAGTCCTGCTGGTTTGGGCATCTGGATTGGATGCCCCTGGACGCCTCCCTCTGGAGGTGTCCTGCCGGGAGGAGAAGCTGGGGAAGACCCAGGACACACTGGGGAGACTGAGTCACTCAGCTGGCCTGGAAAGACCTTGGAATCATGCCAGAAGAGCTGGAGGAAGTGTCCAAGGAGAGGGAAGTCCAAAAGTCTCTGCTTAGACTGCTGCCCCTGTGACCCTGGATGGATGGATGGATGGATGGATGGATGGATGGCATACACATCTGGTTTCTGTGGTTTTTCCTAAAGTCATTATTCATCATGAAAATCAGAGTCGTCCTCTTCATGGACGACGGGCGGGAAAATCTTGGCTATTACAGTCTGTGTTATTCTTGCAAACAGAAGACCAACACAACACGACGGAGCACATTCCGCTCCTTCGCCTGCCGAACCAGGACTCTAACGTTTTGGAAAAAAAGATCACCAATAGTGGAATTCTCACTCAGCTGCTGTGAGAGGGCAGTTAACCCCTTCAGAGCTCATGGCGCGCTGGATGTTCCCACCATCTTACCAGCCCCGCTACTTTGAGCCATTACACGGGTTTTATCCAATTGCTCTTCCAGACTGTTCTGTGTTGATTATTAATGGAGGTAATTGGCCCCATCCACATCTGTATTAACAGTAGACCAACAAACTTAACAAACAAACAAACTTAACTTCTGCTAAGTAAAGGAGATGAGGTGGCAAACTACTAGCCTGAAGATTAGCATCAAGTGTCACAACAGCATATCCTGTAACATCAGGAGTCCTTTTACATCAACCGCCAGCAGCCATCGTGATGTCAGCCTTTTTACATGCAACATCTGTTAAACCAGCCTTAGGGAGTGCTCAGATTTGGGTTTCTGCCACGTAATCATCAAAAAGTAAAAAGGTAGACAGGCGCAGTATGCATCTGCACTGCTGTGCAAACTAAAAAAAATGACTGTTAGGAATGAAGGAAATGCATCTGCGACATCAGTGGATATGGAGCGTCTGGGTGCACGTCATTTAAAAGCGTGTGGGTCGGATAGGGTCAGATAGGAGCGGAGTGCGAGGAAACACTGCAGCTTTGTTCAGGTGTGTTCCAGCGTGAAGCAGCACGTTCTCCTCTCACACCTGATTCCAGTCAGGCATCAGGCTCAGGTCTCACTCCTCCAGCTGCCTCTGCTTTGGTGGCATATTGTCTCCGACTGTCTTGAAGTGCGCTCTGTAGTCCCAGACCCAGGTTCTGCACCTGTTCCACCTTCATTCTGATGTGATGTGATGACTTCAGTCTGTTGACAGCAGTCTGCGGTACGGTGGGAGCAGACGGGGGCGCTGGAAGGTGGGTGGATGCGTGGGTGGGGCAGCCGAAGGCGCTCTTTGTTACACTCTCTCCAAATTATAGCTAGGCAGTAGCTTTTCAACTCTTTTACAGTCCCTCATACTCTGTACCAGCAGAATAATAAAATAAGCTCAACAAACGTGTTGAGACCGAAAAAACAGCTAAAACAAGCTTCAACAGAGTCTGTGCAGACGAGCTGCGTCTTACAGTGTTGATATGAACCAATCAGGCGAGTTGAACAGCTCAGCAACAGTGTGGACAACTAACGTTCCTCAGTGGAGGGTTTCGTCACGTCAGTCACGGAGTCTCGACTCTGGGCTTGGTCCGATACGCATCAGTAGCCAGCCAGGCTGCCGTCTTCTCTCAGCCAAGGACTGATTAGTGCTCTGCTCTCGAGCAGGTGGAGGAAAACCAAGACTGTTTGCGAGCTTATGCTTCACGGAGGGCTTTGACCAGGGTGCAAGTGAATGTCAACAGTATCAGCATTTGGTCACTGTTTGGAATCAAAGTTGTTTTCTATCTGATTTGCACAACTTTGATAATGTTTGCACTAAAAATAGACAGATGTGCATGAAATCCAGTTTGCACAGCATTCTACACTACACTCATTAGTATTGTTGGGCATACCTCCTGGAATGAGGTGAAATGTGCCGTCTCTGTAGATGTAAGGTGGGATTCATAAATTCGGACTGGAAAAGTTTGTGCCTCCAGCTGTGACCCTGACGCCACATCACTGGCTTTTATTGTAATGGACGCTGATGAGGTGGTTGACAGCAAAGTAGGCGTAAATGTAGACTCTGAAGGCGGTGACGGTGGTGGGGAGCTTTTGGCTTTGTGTTGCGTGTCTTCCCAGCTTGGTGGTTGGTTCTGTGGTTGGTTCTGTCTTCAGCTGCTCAGACAGGAGGATATGTGGGAAATGATCGTGGCATTAGAATACGGCGATGCAGCTTTACTGTTCAAAGACTCCCTGAAATGATGAAGGTTTGATAAGTGCAATTTCACCAATGGGATTCTGATGGTTTGAGGGATTAATCTGTTGCAGAACCTGGTTGTTCTGCACCATAGGCTGTGGAACGTTCTGCCAGAGGGGAGACTGCATCCATGTAATGGCATAAAGAAAGAAAAGTTATGTACCTAACTAAACTAGATGTTTTTAAACCTGTTTATGCCTCTTGTTATACAATAATCTACCTGGTTTCTGTTCACATAAAAAAATATAATAATGATGTCGAAACTGATCCAATCCTCTCAAAAACAGTCACGTTTGAGGGGTTAATCAAAGCCCTGATTAATCAAACCCCTCAAATGTGAACCCTTCAAAGTGCTTGATGTATGTGTGTGTGTGTGTGAGATGTAACGAGGCCTCGTTCACAGCGGTCACGTGATTGTCGGTGTGCTGAGACAGAGCTCGACTCACTGCGTCATAACGCCTCTGCTACAAAAGATGGATGCTGTGTCGAGCAACCAGGCTCCAGCATCATATCACTAATGTTGACTTCACTAAAACTCCACTGACTGTTTAATGCTCGGATCATTTTAGTTGTGTACTCATGTAAAGTTATGCAAGCACATTACTCGGGTCTGTCACAAGAAACTTTTTTTTTGCCGATTACTTCGGTAAAGGAATAATGACGGTAATGACACCTGGCTTTGCCAGTCAAAGATCTCTAATATTAATATTGAGTTGGTTTGTACCTACGCAAAGACAATTGTTGTCAACCTCCCCGAACTGAGACGATATTTCTGTGCCAAACCAGGTGTCGAGACCTGGCACCATGCTGGGGGAAAACCTGGTTTAATGGGGAGAGATGCTGTCCATCCTGTGCTGCTCTCATCTCTAGTCATTTGGCTAATTTTACCAGTTTTTACCGCACAGTTGCCAAACTGACTACCAGTCAAATATTCCTCCAGTCGTAGTAGTGAAGACAAATGAACCTAATGAATTACTTACAAATAAAATTAATTTTTAGAGAAAAAAAACTCCCAAAAGGAAAAACACAGCTGTCCCACCAGCTCGTGTTGTATGTTGAGCGTAGAATCGTACTGGGGCTCTAATGAGCATCTAAAGTCTTTTGAACTTTGACTTTTCTAAGATGTACTCTTTCATTAGCAGATCTGAGAGGCATGTCTCTCAGACCCAACATGCTAACTGAAGGATATTTTGTCCCTTGTTAGCATCTCTCTTCTTAGCCAGATTCATTTTCCTTTAGCAACAGTCTGATTACTGTTGCTTGAAAACCATCAGTTGGATGATCTCACCAGATACTTTAGCAAATTATAGGCCTATATGTGACTTCCTGTTGTCTCCAAAACCGTCATTTTGAAGTCAGTCAGGTTTGAAAGGTACCAGCGTTACAGGAACAGCACTGGTTAAAGTTTACAGACGATCTTCTCATAGTTTCAGATATTGGACTTGTTTCCATACTGGTTCTTCTCAGTTCTGCCTTTGCTAAAGTTGACCATAGCTTTCCATTACAGAGACTAGAGCCTGTCACTGGGATGGGTCTCCCATTCGAGTCCTGCCCTGCTTAAGGGTTGCTCCTTTTAAAAGGGAGTTTTTTTCTTGCCACTGTTGCTTGTTTGGGGGTTGGATACTATTTAAATATAGTTGAGTTGAATTGAGCTGCTGATATGCACAGAGGCAGAGAAGAGATTCTGTGAGTTAAGGTACATCTGACCTTTCTCACATAATGTCTAATAAGTACGAGGCATAATTAGCAGGTTGGGTATAGTAGCTGTAAATAATGAGGGTTGTCTGAGGTAAGTAGCCACATTACAAACTGTGCTACTGTGAGAGTTCATAGTGTTGTTCCAAAGATTCTAAGGTGAAATTTGATACATATGCTAAAATATTTTCAAAGTGCCTGATTTTGTTTGTCCCTCTTTTTTGCAGCCTGTCTTTTTCGCTACAACCTCCTGTCGCTGATATACTTTATCTTCCTACTGCTGTTGCCATGGTTCCAGTGTCCCAATAAACACACAATCAAAGGTAGGACTGTGGATGGATAAATCGACACATTTATAAAGATAGATCACCACATGACAATGTGGTCATCTGATTTTTCAGCTAGGACTGTATTTCAGCTATGCAGTGTGTAATGTGTGTGTGGAAATAGAGAGATAGGACGTTCAATTGAAATTTGGGGTTTATTTTTCAAAAGGTCTATGTTGTAAATGCTTGGATTTAAAAAAGAAAGGTTTTTAGGGAAATTGTTAAGCACCGTTTTGAAGCAGAGCACAAGAAAAACCTTCTAAGAAAATTAGCAAAGGAAGTAATTCTGCATGATTTGCCCAGGTTTGAGAAACAAATTAACACCAGCTCCTCTGGGGGAATCCCAAGGTTTTCTTGGACCAGGTGAGAGATATAATATCTCCAACACGTTTGAGATCATGGACAAGCAGAAAACTGAAAGGCTCCACTCTCGCTTCACCAAGCCACGACCAGCTCAGCATCCACAGTATTACAGACACGTTCCTGGTCAGATAGAGATGCTTATCTGCAACCCAGTCGCTTCACACTTGGTTGTGAACTATTTCAGTGAGAGCCGGAGGTCAGTGATCAAGGAGCCCAAAAGGACAAAATCGCTGGCAGAAAGCAGAGACGAAATCTTCAGGCCTCCAAACCTGACCCCTCCACCGCCCGGCTGGTCTTACATACTCTCTCCATAAAATCATGAACAGAATCAGTAACAGTGGGCAGCTGTCGTGGAGGCCAACAAGTACCTCTTACTGCTGATGTGCAGTGCGAGGGCCCCGCAGGCACTCCCCCCGATGTCAGTGCAATGTTGCAGAGGCATTGCCTAAAGAAAGCCCTACAACATCCAGAACCAAGGTCCTCACGGCAGGTCTCTTTCACTGCCCACTCCAGTGCTCCGGGGGTGCTCAACTGTCTCAGCAACCTCCTCCCCTGAGATTAGAGCCTCCATCCCTGAGAACTCTGGTTCTATTTCATCGAGGGAATGTATTTTAGTAGGATCGAGGAAAGGCAGGAAATATCCTTGCCACGAGCCGGTTACCTCCGCAGTTAAGGTTAACAGCTCGCCACTACCATTGTAGAATGACAGCAAGTTGCTGTCCTCAGGAGGAGAGGAAACCTGAGTTGTCGGACAGTTGGCCTGGATAACATCTGACTCAAACGAAAGTCTTTCTCGGTGGCCTCACGAGCCTGCTGACCATAGCAGAACATATGGTCACAGATGATATGACTATAAAATGGATCTGTAGCCTAGGATGTCTTAGTGTCAAGTGCACTTAAAGTTGTGGTTAGCGTAGAAGTGTACCAACTGAACACCACTCAGGTTTAGATCAAGCAGACCGTTCCTCCCGACGATCACCCCATCCAGCTCATTGCCTATGTGAGGATTAAAGTCCCATAGTAGGATGATAGAGTCCCCAAAAGAGGCATCCTCTAGTACCCTTTTGAGGGTACTAAAGGTGGGTACTCTGACCCGCTCTTTGGAGCATGCATACAAAGACATAGGACCTAATTACACAACCCCAAGGCACAGGAAAGCTACCCTTTCATCCACTGGGATGGACTCCAACATACTGGCACATAGTTGGGGTGCTATTAATAAGCCCACGGCAGCTCTCCCCCTCTCACCTGGGGCAACTCCAGCATAGTCCAAGTCCAACCCCCCAGCATCCGTGCTATGTGTTGAGGTGAAGCTGACCATATGTAATCATAACCACTCTACTTCTTCCACAAGCTCTGGCTCTTTCCCGCCAGAGAGGTCATGTAGCGTGTTGCAGTAATCAGTTTTGTCAGTTGAGGATTATGTCGCCAAAGATCCTGTCCTGCTCTGCCACCCAATCTACCTGGCACTAAACCCTGATGATAAGGATGGACATATGTTTCCGCTTCATGTTGGGCCTGGCCAGGCCCCGTAGGCACAAACCCATCCAGCAGGCACGTGCCAGTGGGCCCCAGAGCCAGGCCTGGTTCCAGGGCAGAGCCCAGGTCGCCCTCTCGGCAGGGTACGCTTAGTTTTAGTCATAATGGTTTTGTTCAACACCTCTTTTTTGACCCAGGGGAGACCTGGGCCAATTTGCCCCACGACAACACAGCTTCGAGGATGATTAGGGCATTGAAACCCCTCCACCACTATAAGGTGGGGGTTCCCAGAGGAGAGGATAATCCCACACATTCAGTAGAGTGCACTTAGGGGTCATTTAAAAGGCCTGTGCTTTTTAATGTTTGCTACTTAGAGGAAATGACTGCTGACAGTACAGATTGATTTCAAATGCAATGTTATATTTTGGTCATTGTAAATTTGCTTACATTTTCTTTATTTGTCCCATCTTTTTATCTTGCAGGTCACACGGGAAACTTTATTCGAGCAGTATTTTTTACCAGTCTGGTGTTTGTCTTGGCTCATGTATGTTTCCAGACAGTACTACACACATATCCTCCTCTCAACGTTGCCATAGGCGACAACTGTTCACAATGGGATGTCATATCAAGACATATAGGATTGTCCAGGTATGTCACAGTTGTTTGATGTACACATCCATTCCTTTGATCTAACCATTGGCTAATTGGTGCAAACATTGTCATATAGAATACAGATATAATATTTTCTTAAACTTTACAAGAGAAGAATTTAGACACCTCTATATGCAAACCAAATGCAGCGTTTAACCCTCTTGTGTTTTTGTCTCGCAGGCTTCCCCTGGATGAACACGTGATTGTGTTGCGCCTTCTGTGCCCTGACCTGGGTGTTTTTGTTGTTTCCTTGGTAACAGTCATTCTATGTAACAGATTGGTCAAGAACAGAGAAACGGTTTCTGCCGCCAACATAACCTCGGTGAGTCAGTTACTGCTTGGTTATTGGTTGGTTAGTGCCTGGTTATTGGTTGGTTAGTGGTTGGTTAGTGGTTGGTTAGTGGTTGGTTATTGGTTAGTGCTTGATTAGTGGTTGGTTATTGGTTGGTTAGTACTTGGTTATTGCTTGGTTAGTACTTGGTTAGTACTTGGTTAGAGCTTGGTTATTGCATGGTTATTGGTTGGTTAGTACTTGGTTAGAACTTGGTTATTGCATGGTTATTGCTTGGTTATTGCTTGGTTATTGGTGTATATCCCACAGCCATGGAATCGCCACTGTCACACGATCAAGGATCTACTGGTCGCTCTGACCAAGCTCCACACATCCTACATGCAGATGAGGGAACGTTTCAGGAGGTTAATCCTCACTGCAGTACTCCACCAATTTGTTCTTTATGGAAAAGTAACTGGATGGAAGATTCTCCTCAGTGAGACGCATGAAAGCCCATCTGCAAAAAAAAGCACCTTTGACTGCTAGGAACAACATCATCGTCATCACATAAAGTCAAGACAATGTTAGGAAAAGGCTATCACTGTGGAATTTTAACTATTTGACTTTTATTAGAACGGCGAGCTTTAAATACAGCATACATGACATTTATAGCTAACGAGAAATGAGAAGCAGCTCGTAAACGTGACATTACTATACAAGGTTAAATGTTTGGGTCCACAAGGACAAAGGAGCCTTTTAAATAGGAAAAAATTGACCCAAACACACTAAAAACTGACAGAAAAATGCCTCAGCAGGAATTCCAGTGTGCTAGTAGGCTAACTATCAGTCTCATTTTCTACTTAGCTAGGAGATAGTCCAGAGTGCACGCTCACAGACGACGATGACGATGATGCCAACGATGCTGACGAGTACGAAGAAGAAGAGGACGCATCCAGCGACAAAGACGAGGAGAGGACTTTGCACGGTGATTCTGAAGACGAGGTTTCCACGGTCACGAGAGCCAAGCAGCTGGCCGAGCAGTTCAAGGCCACGGCCTGGAAAGTTCTCTGGGACCTGAGGAGGATCCTGGCCATCAGCCTGCTGGCTCTGGCTGGTAAGATCTCTGTCTGGGACTAAAGGGGCCTCCGATTACAGCTAGTATCGTTAGGAGAGTAAATCCACATGCGCTGAGTTGGCAGCATGCTAACAGTTTGCAGTGCACAGCACCATCATCATGTGACAAGAAGAAGAGTAGAACTGGCAGAGAAATATCGCCTGTAATCGGACTTTTTCTTTTTAAAGCACCTGTTTACCTAAATACTTCTGTTCTTCCCAGGTATTACCATGCCGTCAGCCTTTACAGCTGTCTATTTCCTGCTGTTTGTATGTCTGTGCACGTGGTGGGCCTTCCACCTTCCCATCAGCCATCTGGGATTCAACGCACTCTGTGTGATGCTGAGTTTCTTCACGTCCGGCCACATGCTCTGCTTGTACTTGTACCAGAGCATGTTGGCCCAGGCCCTGTTCCCCCCACACTCGCTGTGGGCCAGGTAGGCCGGCTTCAGCATTCACCTCCAAACCAATACGTCAGCCTCCAAAAGTAGGTCAATAAGAGAATAAATGTCTGAAGGTTTGGATTTTTCATCAGCAGCTGCACAAATATGTGCTATAAAAGACTGAAATGTGAGATTATAATGACTCTTTCAGCTGTAAGACACCTGTTTATTCCAAGATCATGCTGTCTAGCATGGAATCGCTGTTAACATTTGCCCATTTTCCAACATGTTTAACCTAACTGTACTATCGGTCGGATCAGTAATAACTCTATATTTTAAAATATGATTCTTTGTTGAAAATGTATCCCTCATTAATCTCACATTTTTTCCTTTCTTTCCTTACTTTTCCGTTCTTTCCATCCAGACTCTTCGGTCTGAAGGACATCATCAGACCTGGAAACTGCTCCTCACCCGACCAGCTCCAACTCAACGTCGGCTATGATTGGCCCGTTTATGTCAGTCCGGGGATACTCTTCCTCCTCTACATTACCTTGGCAGCTGTTCTCAAGACAGAGAGTCATGGAACAGCACACCAGGTATTCCTCTTCTTCCCACTGAAACCTAATCGATAGTTTTGATGCCTGGAAAAGAACATGAAAGCTGCTTTTATTTATATGTCGCTGAAATGAAGCCGTTTCTGGGTGAAGGAGGTGTTTATTCACTGATGCTGTGTTTATGTTTCAGAAGCAAAAGCAGGAGGAAACGGGCGCAGTAAAGGACGACACGCTGGAGTTAAAGACGTGGAGCAAACACACAGAGGACTATGGAGATGACACAGAGGTGAATTCTCAAAGAAACCGCTCCCTGGGACCGGTTTCTGTCCCGGTCTCAGGCGTTGGTGAGCCGCACCAGTGACGTCACGAGTTATTAAAGGCAATTGAAGACCGATGATCAAAGTAACGAAGGAAAAACAGTGTTTGATGGTGCTGGAAAGTGAGGAGTGTGTTTGTGTGCTTCTGTTTCAGCGCGTCCTCCTGCCTGTGGGAGCAGAGAGCAGTGAGGAGGAAAGGCCAGAGGGACACCTTCAGCCCGAGCCAGGTAGAAACCGTTGATTACCAAAACCTTAGTAAAGCGAATACTTTAATTCCAGAGGCAGCTTTAGCTACTCTTCCCACTCAGAATCCTGGTAGGGGCTACTGGGGCTACTGGGGCTACTGGGCTATGACCCAAACCTACAACCCAAGCGCCCCCCTGTGGATGAGCGACACTGTGGCTAACTCCCCAGTATAACGTGACGGTTATGAACGGTCCAGTCCAACACGGCCGGTCACAGCATCACACCGGCACCAGCTTTGCTCCCAGTTCACTCTCTATCCTGAGAACCACACATTATCAGGCAGGTTTGCAGCCCCACCAGGAAAGTGCTCAGTTTTACGTGCTTGCTGCGGGTAAAGTCCCTGATTTTGCTGCAGATTTTCCTCAGAACAGCAGTGTCGTGTGCAGGGTGTTGGTGCTAATTTATGGCAAGAAATTGCTGGAATTTGGAGGTGCTGTGTGATCTTTTTAATACCATGCAGAAATTGCAGAGTATTTGAGTGCTCCTTTGTGGGGTTTTTTTGTTGAAGTTGCGACAGGAAGTCTTGGTTGGTTCAAACCTTTTGTTGAGTGTCGCCAGTAAATAAACACGAGGGCGGACATTTTATTGTGCTTGTCTGCAGAAGGTTGAGCAGCATTCTTATCTGGTCCTCTGGGACAAATTTTGATGTAAACGTTGTGTTTCTTTTGTGAAGACTTGTATGAAGCAATACATGCCAGCACCCCATCCCTGAGCTCTGAAAGTCTCATGTTGAAGAGCTGGTGAGATGCCTCTGAGCAAATCTGTATTGATGTCTTCCTGCTCCTTCAAGAAACCTAAACCTTGATGCTCCTTGTGGGTGGAAACGGACCAGCACCCTCCTCAAACACTCCCTAGTGTCCTCAAGCAGACCCATAATGCTGCAGACGTCTTCTCGGTGCTTATTTGTGCAGTTCTGGTGGCTGGTGTTGGATCAGAGGTGTGTAGGCAGGGACCAGTTTCTCTCAGATGTGGTCCAACATGAGCAGGTGTGGAGCAGCAGCAGGTTCGAATGCCTCAGGGACGTTAGAATAACCCCCCTCCAGGATTTTATTGGCCCACTGGGGAGTTTCTGAAAAGGAGGAATTTAGAAATGACTGTCCTAAGGTCCCCGGTTCGTTCACCTGCCGACTGGTCACACACTACAGCTCCTCCAAAGCTAATTTAGCATTAGCCCGCGTTGGTATGTAGAGTCCAGGGTCTCTGTGGAGCACCTAGAGTCCTGGGTCTCTGGGGAGCACCTAGAGTCCTGGAGGTCTTCATCGCGGGTTTGTAAATGCAGTCAGTCACTGAAAGGGTCCATTCGTTGTGTCTGTGCTTGTTGACAGGAAGTCCCTGCAGACAGCCCGTGGACAGTCCCTTGTTCCTGCTTGGAAGGGTGATCATGCAGCAGAGCTACGTCTGTGCTCTCATAGCCATGATGGTAAAGACGAGTGAAGCCAGGACTTCAGGCAGCATCTCTGCAAACATGTGACCTTGCTTCCATCCTGTGCAGGTTTGGAGCATCATGTACCACAGCTGGCTGACCTTCGTCCTGCTGCTCTGGGCCTGTCTCATCTGGATCGTACGCACAAGGTAGCCCTGCTGATGCTGCTGGTGGAGCCGCAGCCTCAGACCCTGTCTCACCTTTAGGACGTCCTTCAGGTCTTCTTCTTCTCCAGCTTCGGACCGCTGCGAGTCCACTTTGGCTAACCTTTCCCAAATGGCCCCTCTTTGGTCTCCAACTAGTCCAGAAGACAGCAGCAAAGCTCTTTAGACTTTATAAAATACTATAAATCCTGTCGAAAAATGACCATTAGAAGGTTTCTGGAGCCACAGAGATCAGTCAGGAGCAGGTGAACGTCAGAGCTTGGGTGTGTGTTGACTTATCATCCACACAAACGCCACAGATTTAACAGGAAAAAGCGCTCGTGCACACGTACCCGAGTGCTCCTGCTGACAGAGTTTTTACTCTTCGATAATAACAGCCACATCCTCACCAGCGCGTTTAGGAGCGGTCTCTCTGTCCCCACCAGCTGTTTCACACAGTGTAATAACAGCTGATCAACAGCTGATCAGCAGGCAACAGCGGCTGGAGCAGATCTGCCAGCTGTCAGCCAGCAAACACACTAAACCTGCCTTTTCCTTCTGTTTTTTTAAACATCCGTTTATACGGACCAAAAGTCCGTCAACATGGACGTGACCTTTGAACCCTTACTCTGGTTTTCCAGCCAGCGGCCTGATACGTGCAGGTTGTAGTAGAGCAGCTATAACAGGTAGAGAGGAGGGGTAATAACCAGGAGGAGTGTTAATACCCCTGAGGGTCCTGACTCCACAGCTCAGTCTCTGTCCTCTGGACGCTGATCCTGTCCAGCTCTGTCTCTGCTCCTCCGTCTCCGTCAGAAGCTGCTTGAGATCCGTTGTTGTCCTGATGTCCAACAGGACTCTACTTTTGCAGACACTTTTGCAGTCTCTACTCTCATATTGGCATTTTTAAAATATTACCTCTTTATTTTCCTTTGTTTTTAGGATTTTGCTACGTTCCCTCTCCCTCTTTAAGCAGCCCTGAGGTCCCGGTGATGGCGGCTGTGGTTATCAGACAGGTGTAATCAGTTTGCAGATGTCATTTCTCATATTCTGTTCTCCTGGCAGACGTCAGGCCGCCATGTTGTGTTCTCCGTTCATCCTGCTCTACGGCCTGGCTCTCTGCTGCCTGCAGTACATCTGGGGCATCGAGCTTCAGCCTGAATTGCCAACCACTCTAGGGACCATGAGACTGAACCAGCTGGGACTGGACAGAGCCAAGTACCCCTGTCTCAGACTGGGAGCGATGGTAAGCCGGGACGTTATGGAGGTTTTAGAACCCTTTTAATATTGTGATACATGGTGGATTCACCAGTGTAACATAAATACTGACATGTGAAAGACGGGACTTCTGTTCTCTAAAGGTTCCTTGTTTTTTGGGTCTCAACACAACAACATGCATAAGTAGCATCATCACGCTGGATGGCTTTGGGTCTTTGTCCCCATTACAACTAAACTTGGGGTCATTTCATCTCAAGATGTGTTTTGTCTCACATGATAAAATTGGAATCTGGGACCAACTTTTTCACTCTGAGAAAGAGTTTTAACGATCATTCTGAGACTGTGACTGGTTCCTTCAGAGGTGTGGAGGATTGTAATTCATTCAGGAGATCTAGATAGTTGTCTGAAAACCCGTCTAAGGGTTAGTGTTAGTCTGATCAAGAGTTAGTCTGATCAAGAGGTAGTCTAATCAAAAATTAGTCTAATCAAGGGTTAGTCTGATCAAGAGTTAGTCTAATCAAGAATTAGTCTAATCAAGAATTAGTCTGATCAAGAGTTAGTCTAATCAAGAATTAGTCTGATCAAGAGTTAGTCTGATCAAGAGTTAGTCTAATCAAAAATTAGTCTAATCAAGGGTTAGTCTGATCAAGAGTTAGTCTAATCAAGAATTAGTCTAATCAAGAGTTAGTCTGATCAAGAGTTAGTCTGATCAAGGGTTAGTCTAATAAAGAATTAGTCTGATCAAGGGTTAGTCTAATCAAGAATTAGTCTAATCAAGAATTAGTCTAATCAAAGGTTAGTCTAATCAAGACTTAGTCTAATCAAAGGTTAGTCTAATCAAGAATTAGTCTAATCAAAGGTTAGTCTAATCAAGAATTAGTCTAATCAAGAGTTAGTCTAATCAAGAATTAGTCTAATCAAAGGTTAGTCTAATCAAGAATTAGTCTAATCAAAGGTTAGTCTAATCAAGAGTTAGTCTAATCAAGAGTTAGTCTGATCAAGACTTAGTCTAATCAAGAATTAGTCTAATCAAAGGTTAGTCTAATCAAGAGTTAGTCTGATCAAGAGTTAGTCTAATCAAGAATTAGTCTAATCAAAG
>BJFM01002955.1:927-17094 GCA_016586285.1 Arothron firmamentum
TCGAGAGGGGGAGAATCTCTGCGCGAGATTCGCACCTCGGCCGCCTCTTTTTTTTTTTTTTTTTTTTGTTTGGTGTTTGTTTCCAGGACTGCTGCAACTCTGTCCTCATTCTGTTGTGGTTGCATTAGCGTCATCATCACCATCCGTCGGTGCTCTTGCCCATCACGGCGCCGCTCGGTTCACTTCAGCCCTTTGGAGAATTGTTTAGATTGGCGGCGATGCTTTCACTCCACAGTCATTATCACAATAATGATTATGACAGGACTCAATGGCTGTTGATAATCTAACATTCTCTGCTGATTGATAATGCGCGGTAGTTTATGCCTCATCCTTCTGCTCCCTGATTGCCACTCACCTTATTAAATCCAGCACTTCATTAGACGGACGCGACGCGTCGTGAGTCTCATTTGCAGCCGCACATATTCATGGTGCATACATTAAGACAACACTTGCATGACATTTCGGCTCCACCGGGCATGCAGGCGGATGCATCGGCCCCGCCGGCGCCGCCGCGCTTTCCAAAAGACGACGACACGAGATCCAGGGATGAACCCGTCCACGTGTTTGCATTTTAAACGGCTCCGTTTGAATGTTTCACCAAGAAAACAAGCGGTGCTGTCGCGGCTGAGAGATGGTCCCACTCCACGTACTTAAATCAATATTTCCTGCTCAGTGAACGCGCAGCCGCGTCTTCCCTTGCGTTGGATGCATGTGGTTTACATATGTTTACATTGGCTCTGGCCTACGCTTGGCCTATACGTCGTTATTCCGGTGTAATGTAATTCTTACCCGCGGCAGCGGAGTCTGTGTGATTTAACTGTTGTTTTCTGACTGCTTTAGTATGCCAGTGATGTATCATCAGCCTGATTCATCCTGAGCCGGCCTCTGCCGCTGTGCCCTCTTCCATGTGTGCGCTCCTTAACGTATACGCGTCCGTGTGTTGCGCCTTCGCAGCGCGCCGACGGGCCGATGCAGGGCCGTAGCCCCAGGCTGCTGAGCTGAGCGGGAGCAGGATGCAGTGGGTCGCCCTGGCAGTGCTCCTGGGGTGTGCGCGGCTGTCCCCGGCAGCGCGCTCGCCCACCCCTACCCCCACCTCCACGCACACTCCGCTGGTGGACAACTCAGAGGAGGAAGTAGACGAGCCCTGCTTCGACCCCTGCACGTGCGACGTGAAGGAGGGAGTGCTGCACGTGCACTGCGATGGGCGGAGCTTCACAAATGTCAGCCAGGTACAATCCCGCTCATTTATTCACGCGCACGTGGAGCCACTTCTCCACTTTATTGCTATTTAGCTCATTAGCCAGCCCTGGTATGATATCCCGTCTCTAATGTGGCTTGTGGGTGTTTCTGACTACCAAATTCATGGAATTAATGAGATAACTAATCAGACCTCTAATTAATCATTCAGGTGTCACACTCCTGGGTCCGCCCTTTCAAACTCAACCTCCAGAGGAACTCTCTGAGGCGTCTCTATAGCAACGGGTTCCTGCACCTTGGCAACGCAGTGTCGATAAACCTTGGCAACAATGCACTCCAGGACATCCGGGTGGGGGCTTTTCACGGATTGGCCAAACTGAGGCGTCTGTATCTCCACGAGAACAAGCTGGAGGTCTTCAGAAACGACACCTTCGCCGGCCTGGAAGCTCTGGAATACCTGCAGGTGTGCTTGAAATCAGAAACGCCAACGTGAGCGAGCCCTGACCGAGCGGGTTAACGATGAGGCGGGGCGGTAAATGGCGAGCCTGCGCCTTGAGTGCTGCCTTTTGTGACATCGCTGTTCGTCTCGGCTCCTCACCTTCGCGTTTGTCGCCTTCTCTGTTTCACCTGCAGGCTGACTACAATGTGATCAAAAGAATTGACAGCGGCGCTCTGAGGTTCCTCTACAAACTCCGGGTTCTCATTCTCAACGACAACCTCATCCCCGTCTTGCCTGCTCATCTCTTCAGGTTTCATCCTGATTTATTACTGCACATCTTTTACATTATTGTATGCGACTACTGATCTGGAGAAGTTCCATTGTCAGACACAATTATCCAGTTTCTGCCGCAGCAGAATTATGTTTTTGCGGCACACTGTTTCATATCATAAAGGACAGATTTTGGCTAAGATAAAAAGTAGATTTTCATCAGCGGTGGGATTGTGAGCCTTTATATCCACTCACAATCGCAAAACTCTCCCTCCTCTTTCTCGGGCTCCAGATCTGTGTCTCTGACTCATTTGGACCTGCGGGGGAACCGTCTGAAAAGCCTGGCATATGCTGGGACCCTGGAGTACGTGGGTCGCTCTCTAATGGAGCTGCAGCTGGAGGAAAATCCCTGGAACTGCGGCTGCGAGGCGGTGCAATTACAGCAGTGGCTGGGTCAGATCCCCTACACGGCTGTGGTCGGGGACGTCACCTGTGAGTACCCCTTCCACCTCCACGGCAAGGACCTGAGGGAGATCCCCCGTAAAGAGCTCTGCGCTGACCTCCCGGACAAAGAGCTGCAAGCGGAGAGCGGTGGTCCCTCAGCAGGATCGCAGCCCCAACATACTCCCCACAACACCAAACCCCGAGTCAGGCCAACCAAACCCTCTTCCATGGTCCACGGCTCCCACCAGAACACGCACATCTCCGCCACTTCGTCGTCTTCTTCTTCAGCTGAGCGTAGAGACAGGGAGAGGCACCCCAGGCCCACAAAAAAGCCCCGGCCCTCCAGAATATCCCCTACGCCCCGCAGTTCCAACCAGAATCCCCCCGTGGCAGGCTACCAGACGCGACCCCCCATCCCCATCATTTGCCCCATTGGCTGCACGTGCAACCTGCACATCACGGACCTCGACCTGACCGTCAACTGCAAAGACAGCGGCTTCCTCAACGTGTCCCAGCTCATGCCCCGGCCTCTCAACGGACGCAAGCTTTACCTCAGCGGGAACTTAATCCAGCGGATCTACCGTGCAGACTTTTGGAATTTCTCCAGCCTGGACCTGCTTCACCTGGGCAACAACCGCATCTCGTACCTGCAGGAGGGGGCCTTCTCCAGCCTGACCAGCCTCCGGAGCCTGTATCTGAACGGCAACAACCTGGAGAGACTCAGCCCCCACATGTTTTTGGGGCTGCAGAATCTGAGGTAGTGCCTTTGTTTTTTCCAGGCAAAACCAGACATGCAAGCCTTTCTGCCAGATTACCGCTCAAAGGTGGTGAAAGATAGCTTGTTCCTACTTTTGTGATATATATAGAACATTTATTTACCCCATTCTCTAAGGAGAGAAGGTTCACTGGATGCCGGCAATAAAAAATGAGTTTTGTACCCCACGCACGGTCCGCTAGGTCCAAACAATAATCCAGCAGGTTGTCAGGGTCCTCTGCGTATAGCTATTGTAATCGTTTGCCTGGAGTGCAGCATAATTGCTTCTCCGAGGCTGAAAAGGATGCGAAAATTAAAACACACAAGCGTCGGTGATGACAGAACGGCAACCCAGATTGTGACAATCTTCCCTCATTACTGAGCGACGTATCTGTGCCCTTCCGCGAGACCTCGCGACACCGAACTCAGCAGAGGTTTCCATTCCCCCCTTTTTGCGCGTCAAATTAATTTCAGTGAGAGTTTGACTAAAATAAAAGGCGCCATTCTCTCCCTCGAGTGTCATTCTTTAGTCATGCTGCCTGATGGCACACTTCAGCTGAGTTATAAGCCTGATAAGACTGACAACATGAAAATTAATGCTTTTGGTATTTGCATAGCGAGGTGTTGATAACGCAGAGAGACATCTAGACGCTGCTCGGAATTTTCTCCTCTGGAAAAAAAGGGGGTTTTTGTATAAAAGACTAATCAAATTTATGCCTATGTGTCATTGTCAAATTAAGCTTATGAGGATAATTCCTCCGCAGTTAATATATGCAGCAAATATCTGCCAGCGGTGGTGTTTATTCAGCTCGTCGTTGCGGTGTTCAGCTAAGGACAACAAGTCCAATTTCCTCCTGCACTGAGCCAGTTAGGGGCCACGCCTCCTATAGCATCTCAGCTCTCATTTCCAAGGCAATGTTTAGAAAATCAGAGTCTTTCTCTTGAGTGTTAATCGATACGGAGATCTTCTCAGGGCATTCAAAAAGTCTTCCTCTTAACCTCTCGTTAGCCTTTGTTAGCCAGCGAGCGGACTACCCGAAGCACGTATTATGTCACAGTGGAAGTGTATTGGGTGACTTGCATGCTGGGAAAGCTCTGCAGTGAGTTTAGCTCCGTTCCTTCTGTTTCCGAGCAGAAAACTGCGGGTCTGCGTCGCCTTTCTCGCCGTAACTCGTCTGCTCTCTGTAGGTACCTGTACTTCGAGTACAACGAGATCCGGGAGGTGGATCCCGGCACCTTCGACTCCATGCCGTCCCTCCATCTGCTGTTCCTGAACGCCAACCTGCTGCGGAGCCTCCCCCTGGGCGTGTTCTCCGGGGTCAACCTGTCCCGGCTCAACCTGAGGAACAACCACTTCCTGCAGCTTCCTGCGGCAGGGGTGCTGGAACACCTGACCGGACTGGTCCAGGTTGGTGCTGTCGCTCCTGTTCCGAGCTGTCGGCGTTCGGCTTTTCACCGAATTTCCGAGTTCTGCTGAGCGACAGCAGCAGAGAGAGAATTATTGGATTTGATCAGCCGCATTGATCCGGGCAGCTCAAGTGGGCATAATTACACAGCCTTTGATTCAAATGTCAGATAACGTCGTGCACAGAACAACAACGTGAGCAAGTGGACTGCACAGTCTGACCGGACAACCAGAGCCAGGCCGGATCACACCCACACTCGGCCCCTCCCGTCCTGACCTCCAGTCAGCGGTGCCCCCCCCCCCCATCCGTGTGTTTCTGCCTCTCGGTTGTTCTGATTACACGCCGGCTATCGACTTGATTTACATTAGGGGTGCGAAAAAAGCAAAGAAAGCTGAGCATGGCTGCAATTAATGCAACTTTTAGTAAATTTGCTGCGGCTAAATTCCCAGCGTCAGACCTTACGTGGCGTGTTCAGCTCCTGCTTTGTGTGAAGGCTCGATCTCCACAACAGGCCGATAAGGCCCCAACCCGAGGTATTACACTTTTTTATCCCTCCACCTCTCACTTCAGCAAATTCAGTGTACCGAGCGTTTCTTAGACAGCCCAAGTAAAATGAGGTGAGGTGGGTGTGGATTAGCTTGAGTGCCATTGTGAATTTTCATTTTACTTCGCTCCGTGGAAAATTCCTGATTTCAGCTCGTGTGGGTGAGGTTGGCACTTTCTGGATGTTTGCTCAGGGGAAGGACGGCGGCGGCTTGTGAAGCTGGCAGAGCCATGTAGAAGTGTATTATGTTTTTGTGCTGTTATATGCTTCTGATGTCCAAAAGCATTAAAGCATTCAGGGAATACTCTGCAGGCCGCATTCATAAAGCCCCAGTGGCACCACAATGGAGCGCGGAATCATTGGCAGCGTAATTGAAGTCGTTCATTTACCAGGGATGTTACGACTGCGACAAAGCCACATTAGCACGGCCCGCGGACTAGAGAAAATAATGTGACAATGATATCACCTGTTGACGTGCGGCTGCCCTGTTTTGATGCCGGGGAAGTGGGATTTCTGGGCTCTGATGTGCGGGTTCGGAGCCAAAAGTCTGCGCGGTGGAATCAAAGGGTAACGCCGCAAGGTGAAGCTAAAAGCCGCCGTGAAGGCAGTTCATCGGGATTATCGTACAGCCGCAGCACGCGGCCGCCATCAAGGAGCGAATTATGCACTTACGCCCACGTGTAAGCAGTGACATTTCATAAAAAAATGCCTCCTTAATGCAACTGTTACCGTGATAATTAGCGTGGCGGTGCAGATAGTGTTAAAGGAGCTCCTGTAATTTAAAAACAAAATAAACCTGACATGTTTACAGTAACCTTTACAGTTGCCATTAGCATGTTAGCACTGATGACAACTAGCGTGTAATATACGTGTGCTGTCTCCATAACACAAAATAGCACGAGTGTAATTGCTGAAATCGTGACAGATCCTACTTTATGTATGATAAATAACTTAAAGCCAGCTAAGCTGATAATCAATGCATGAAGACACGAGCGAATCAAAGCCATTTTCAGCTCTCCAAATCCAGAATTTCAGCAGGAACATGAGCTTTTTCCACCTCTAGTCTTATATTTTTGTGTTAATTTCCCCACATCTTCCTTTACAAATACAATTACAAGCATTTAAAGGAGCTGATTCTGTAAATCGGCCTCTAAGCCGTTACTAGAATATGTTTGTCGTTCTCAGTACATGCAAAGAAAATGTTGCGTAAGGCGGCTGCCTCTCGCCGCTGCCAGCTGCAGTGGATATACTGGTACTAGCCTGCAGCCGCATCTCACCTTATGTGGCACCGGGTCGAAAAACAATGCGCGCTCTGGAGAGATTGATGAAAAGAAGGCTCAGTATTCACTCACCGGGGGCAGTTTTGACAGGAAAGCGTTGGGCGCCTGACGAATATTCACCCGATTGTCAGTTTTGTTTGGGCCCGTGTTTCCTCCTGATCTAACTTAGCAGCCTGTTGGAACCAGCTAACCTGAGTCTGTCCAGCGGTATCAAACTCCACCTGTCAGCATCCCTAAAGCCCACTCTCATTACTTTTATCCCTATAAAAAAAAAACGTTTGATGAAGATGACTGTTTACTCGAGGTGAGCTGACTGTGCAGAGTTATTATCCAAGCCTTTTTTGTTGTAGCTGTGCAATGGCTAAACCATTATGAAAGGATAAACTACTTCCTGGACAAGGATTGTTTAAAGCTAATGAGAAAATCGATGAGTCATTATAGTTATAGCATATTATAAAACCAGAAAAAGCTTCCAGCAACTATTTTAGCCCCTGCAGTTGCCCTGAGGGTTGGCTTTAAAAAAAACATTGTAATTTGAAGCTTTTCTATCTCTAAGAATCACTGAAAGATAGCTCTTGTCCGATAGCTCTTTTGTTGCTAAAACTAATATTTCAGGTTAGCGGCAGGCCTACGTTGGCTAGAGGTGCTAAAGCTCCTAGCTAGTTTTGGCTGTTGGAGAACAAGGTTCTGGTAGTATTAACCAGAGGCCACCAATTAAATGCTGTACTCAAGTAAAAGTGCAGCAACATTAAATTTAGTACGGGTTATAAAAACAATAGCTGGAAATTATTCCATTAGTTATTCTAGTATTCGTTTTTAGCCTATTGCTAAACTGCAGCAACTAGCATTAGGGTATGTTCAAAATGTGTCACTTCACATGCCGGACGGGTGGTGCATTAAACTGCCAATTTTGTCACATTAGCGGTTTTACAACCCAATTAATTTAAACAAAAGTACGCTAATTCCCCCGTATGTGGCTTCAATATGGATTCAACCTCCAAATTTTACTCAAAGCAAGTAATGAAGTTTATAATTATAGACACTAATTACAGGCATTAGAATTATAAGACAATTAAAATCCTTCGCAGACCTTATCTGCTTGTCTAATTTTTCAGAAGAACACTTTTTGCTCTTTCTTCACTGTTTTTCTTTTTCACTTGGTTGAATCATCTCATGTAGTTTATAATAAGCAGCTGAAAAATGAACAGATTTTTTTTAACCTAAATATTAGGAGGAAAAAAAGTATTGTGAAATCCCCGTTACTTGTTCTTTCACCAGTCTGGATCTGCTACTCCACATTTTTTGCCAGGAATGCTCTATTCAGTTAAACACTGTGTTTTCATTTGGACTTTTAACTAGTATTAACTCATAAATGCAGGATTTTAGCAGCGATGAAACTATTTTCAGCATATTTGTAATTAATTATATTACAATCTGCACTTCTTTTTTGCTGTTATTGTTTAAGAAAAATGGAAGACTATCAGAATGAAGCCGGCAGTTTAACAACCTGGCCAAGTACAGCGGTGAAATATTGACCAGCGCTATTATCCAGGCCTGTGTGAAATTGTTTTTAAATCTCCATCCGCGTGTTCATGAGTCCGCATTCCTCATTTCCAGCTTCCGTTTCTGCAGATTTCTGGCGCCCGGAAAATCCAGAAATCTAATCCGTCCGCATTTAAAATCAATCTGTTTTTCCTCTGAATAAAAGATCAAAGCGCGCGCCTTTGCCGCGGCGCTGCGGACAAGCGCGCGCGGAGGTGGAAGACTTCTCCACCCACAAACCGCCGGGTGGCAGAAGGTCACGGCCCGTCTCAGGGGGTCGGCGAAGTCGCTGCAGGAACCCACCGGCGCAGACGCGTGTGAGTGCGCCGGGTTAGCGCTTCAAACCAGAGAAATCCATCCCGGGATGATGAAATCGTGAAATATGGCAGTTTCTGCACGTCCTCGTTTGAGGCGCTTTGATGCCTCCTCCCAGCTAACAAATGTAGCACCTAGCATGCATGAAAGCAGCTTTCCAGGACACGTTTTCCCGGCAAAGGCTAGATTTTTGCGTGCGCTGTAGATTACGCCTCTGATGGCTCTCTCTTTGTGTTTCCTCTGCGCATTTTTCAAGAAGACAATGAAGCACATTCATCAGTGTGAGGAGATCTTGGCAACGCTGGGGCTCAGGGGGCTTTCACGTCACCAGAGACTACAGCAGAATCCCTGCGCCACGACGCTAAAACGCCCCCTGCTCATATTGACGTGATTTCTGGGAAACAACCGGAGCCACTCGGATGACTGGCAGGGTATTAGTGATCAATTGTAATGTGCGCGGCTCGCTGGAAACATTCTGACTTGGTTGCCAGATGAGATTTCTTTATTGGAACGGAGTGAAATTTTTGACAATTATTGTCTCGTCTTTGATCTGTCAGAATAAAAGAAACCAGCCGCGGGAGCAAATTTATTCTTCCGCTGCTGAAGTGTGGTGTTTTTCACCCAAAGGCTATCCCCTGAAGTCAGGAAAATATATTTATGGCTTTTTTTTCTGTTGTTGTTGTGGTGAAATGGGCTTATTTTTCCAGCTTTTAAACACATTTCTTGCGAGCGGCAAAGATGGCGGCTGCAGCGAGGATTAACGACGCATACCATTAACACGCCTTTTTCTGCTAAAATTGACTTCGCCAGAGCCGAACGTAGAAGGTTCCGCGCATCCTTCTCGCACCTGTCAGGCCAGGCGAGGGTCTCTAATGTCTCCTCGTGACAGCTTTGACTGACAATTTGACAGGGAATCACATTCTAGGTGACCAGGCGTATAAATTGTAAAGCGGTAAGGAATGTTGGACAGATGCTTGCAAAAGAGACGGGTGCGCGGCAGAGCCCCTGGGACCTGTGCGCAAGCAAACACTCCCCGGAATAAAACGCATCAAGAATTTCAAGCAGATGGAAGATTATGGCCCCAAACTACGAGGAAACAAGCTGATATCTGGGCCCGATGGTGTTTATTCTCAACATCGCCTCGCTTTTTAACGCGAGTTGGCCATTTGTGGCCCGCTTGGGTCAACAGTCGCGCCGAAACGTGGAAAAGTGCACGTTGCAGTGCGAGCGGAGCTGTGGCGGATTGCGTTTGCGCTTTAGCGGCGCCGTTCGCCGCGGCCGGCTCCAATCCGTTGAAGGAGCGTCCTCTTGCTAAGGGGGGCAGCGGCGGAGGAGCCGTCCCCGCGCTGCGCAATCATCACCGACGGCCTGTGCGTCTCCCCGCGCGGCGGGGCCTAACCAAATTAGCGTGACGACATTTGTGAAGGCGCGTTTGGAAGTGCGACAGAGGGAGTATCGGCTTCCTCTGCCAAAGCCGCCGCTGCAGATACGGAACCGATCGCTCCGGCGCAGTCTGCCTCAGCGGGTTTTAGGGTTAGCTGCAGCAGGACAAAAAAGCATTCCTACCACTACCGGCTGAACAGAGCGGTGTTATGTCATGTCTTGTCTATTGTTAAAACCTCTGATGCTCTCACACACACTCGTCAAAAACAAAAAAAAAAACACCGCTGGTGAGATTTGTCAGTAACCACCGACTCCGAGCGCTCTTTGTTGCTACCTGAAATACTCCCCACTAACCTGCCACAGGCGCCTGTGAACATGTGGGGTTTTTTTTAGCAGCATCCCTGAGTGCTGCCAGTTCAGCTGCGCGTCGTCTGCGAGCGTCCGTTGAAGGAATGCAGACGGGTGTGAATTAATTAGTGCTTACATTACATCACTTGCATATTTCATAAAACCATTTAAACACGCTGGCCCTCATGAAGAGCTGTATTCTATTATGCAAATGCTGAAAAACTCATTTCCCAAATATTCCAGCTGGTGAAAGGCAGAGGTAGCAGAGAAAACATCATTTTTCTTCTTGTCATCTTATTAGAGCGCTAGCTGTGGGCTTATTCCTCAACACCAGAAGCTCTTATTAATGTCTACAGCGTCTGTTAATGTACATCTCAAGGATAAAATGATGTGTTTTTTTGGTTTCTCGTGGTGATCGATGGATTTCGATCGGCTGGCAGACCAGTAATTAGTGCGTTATTACACGTTAATAACAGGCGGGGTGTCGTCTGTGTCTCCAGGTGGACCTGCAGCAGAACCCGTGGGAGTGTAACTGTGACGCGGCGCCGCTCAAGCGCTGGCTGGAGGGTCTGAGCGCCGTGGTGGTGGTAGGGGAGGTGGTCTGCCACACCCCGGAGAAGACCAAAGGCACGGACCTCCGCGCCATCGCCATGGAGCTGCTGTGCCCGGAGCTGGGGCCCCAGGAGGACCAGGAGCAGGAGGAGAAGGCCGCCACCTCCACCGCCACGGAGCGGGCCGTGTCGGTGGGCTACCCCGGCTCGGGCTTGGGGTCGGTGATCCCCCCGGGGAAGGATTCCATCCCGCTGTCGGTGCTGGTGCTCAGCCTGCTGGTGCTGTTCGTGTCGGCCTTCTTTGCCGCGGCGGCGCTCATAGCCTACGCCCTGAGGAGGAGGGACAAGCTGCCCTTCCGCCGCCAGGGGGAGGTGGACCTGGCCGGGATCCAGATGGAATGCGGGATCTTCACAGAGCAGACGCACCACCACCACCACCACCACCACCACCACCACGGCCTCCCGGAGATGCCCCCTCTGCCGCCGCCGGAGCACAACCACGTGTACGACACCATAGTGCCCCAGGAGGCGGCGCTGAAGGGCCCCGGCCTGGCCGCCGTCCCGCACATGTGTAGCAACCCCATCTACAAGGAGGAGCAGGAGGCGGCGCTGACGCAGCAGCAGACGGAGGCAGGACAGTGTCCCGCTGCAGAGAAGGAGAGGGCGTGGACGCTGGAGGCGTCCCCGTCCCCCATCAGCACCATCGCGGGGGCCATGGGACCGCTCGCCGGCCTCCAGGGCAACGGGATCCTCTGCCCGACGGTGATCGACAGCCAAGGGCCCACGCCCAAGGTGGAGCTGGTGGACTGCCTCTTCAGAATCCCCACCCCCGAGTTTAGAGACCTGCCGGACAGGTACGCCAGGCCGCCGCCCTGCTACCCCCGCCCGCAGGACTCCAAGCAGGAGGCCAGGCTGGACCAGACGCTGGTGGTCACCACGGTGAGCTCCGCTACGGGCGGCGGCGGCGGCGGCCCGAGCGAGCAGGGAGCGGGGGAGCAGAGACTGAGGACCACGCCGGACTACATGGAGGTGCTGGATCGATCGTACCAGTTTTAACACCCCACCTTCATCCTCTCCTCCTCCTGCTGCCCCCTCCTCTCTCTCTCTCCTCATCATCTCCCTCTCTGGCGATGAATCACCAGTAACAATGACTCCTGTACAGAGGCTGGCGGGGCCTGGAGAGCAGCCTGTGGGGGAGTCGGACTACTCTACACATGTTTATTCCTGGATAACAAGCGGAGGTCAGGTTTATGTTTTCCCTGCTGCTGGTGTATAGGTTTGAGATTAGCTGATCCCAGATATCTGCCCGGAGGAGGAACCTTCAGCTGCAGCATCTGCAGCGCCCTTCCCTTCGCTCCAGCCTCGCCATCCCGCCGCCGCCGTCTCTCTTTTCTTCCTGACACGTTGAGCAGAAGAGCGTGTGCGGAGGTGGGCCGGGGCGGGTTTTTTTTTTCTTTTTTTTTTTTTTTCTTTTCGATCTCAAAAGACCTACGCAGAAGCAAGACACATGCAGCTCTTTGCAACATCAAACCCAGAGTCACAAACAAGGACTGCAGAGGGACGCGGGCCGGGCGGGCCAGGTGGACCGGGCGGGCCGGGCAGGCGGATGGAGACGCCAGAGGGAGCAAGAGTGACTGAAACTAGCCAAGTGCCTTAGCAACGAACAGCCAGCAGTGTGGTCAATGCTTATTTTTCTATGAATACAGATCTATTTATCTAAACAAAGAGGTTTGACTACCAGTGGACGGGACGCCAACGGACGAGTGGGACTGGATCCAATCACAGCCACCGGATGATAATGCATTCCCTGGAAGAGCCAAAAATGATAATGTACCCAGCTGATATAAGAGTTATTTGTATGCGGTTCAGTTCATTTACATCTCCTCCCGATGCATTAATTTGCTAACCCCGCTGATTTCTGTTCCAGGCCTAGGTGAGAGACTTAATCCAGGAATAGCTGGTTCGCCGTGTGAAAAGGTTTCCGGTTTAAAGCTGCAGGATTTTTCATTTTAAATGCAAACTCAAACTACAGGAAAGACAAGCGGGAGGACGATGCGGCGATGGAGGCTGTCCGGAGTTCTGAATCAGGCGGACTCACGGAGGGGCCACGGGCGCCTCGGCTCCACCGCTCCTGCTTTCCCCAGGACAGACGTCTTGATTTTACCGTCTTTCTCAGAGGAAAATGGAATGGCTTAAAAAAAAAAAAACAGACAAAAACGGACCAAATAGAAAAGGAGAGAACAGCTTCCTTTTGTCAACAAAAAAAGACAAACACTTCTATCAACTATCAATTATTATCTTTTACGGAGGAACCTTTTTATGCTTTCATCTCCTACCAATAGTAGAGGCAGTTGTGAATATATTTATTCTTAGTTTTTGCGTGTTAAAGCTCTCCTCTAGGGGATCATGTTATATTAATGTATAGGATGATTCTGCATCTGATTCAGCCTTCTTACCGCCGACCCACGAAATACAATAAAAGGGTGCTACATGAAAAGCTTGCGTGGCGGATGCGACAGTTTTGTGGCGAGCCGATGCGCTCACAAATCACCTGCACGCTCCCACCCCGTCAGACATAAAAAAAAAAAAAAAAAAGCGAGCGTGTCTGGGCGATTCAATAGTGCATTAATGTAACAGCTGGAGGTGCACGGAGCCCGTGAGCTGGTGCACGTGCGCAGATGAGAGCCGAGCACAGCCTACAGCCTGGAGGCCTTCCCCTGCGCGCTAACGGACTGGAGATATCAGCTAATAGCGTGAACACAAACACATTAAAGGTATAGAATCAATACAATTTGTTTGTGCAATAGGAGCGTTTGAGGCCGGCGGGCCCTGGAGGAGGAGGAGGGGGGGCCAAGGTCATGGAGACTCCGTCTTCCACCGCGCTCAGTTTGTGTGCTAACGATTTTCTCCGCCGTCCTTCCCTCTGATAACCTTCGTCCCGGCTCCACGTGACTCCTCTCGTCTTCTGCCTTTCATCTTCATTCCTCTCACCTTCCTGCTTTGTTCTTCTCGGCTTCCCCTTCTCTCGCTCTCTTGTTGCTCCGGCTGTCAGCTCGGCCTCGCAGGACCGATGCGCGGAGATGCTGTTCTATATGCTGCTCAACACGCTGAAGTTTGGCTACGCTCACTCGTGTGTGGGTGTGTGTGTGTATGTGTGTGTACTTTGCAGCCTTCACTCTCTCTCTCTCTCTCTCTCTCTGTTGCTGGTGAACTCTCTCCATCCTTCAGTGAGTGGTGCAGTTCTTCAGACGCCTCCTCACTCCCAGTGTTCAAAATTCTCTAACACTGATAATCCCCCCATGGGTGCACGCACAAGTGCACGTATGTACACACACACACACACATACACACACACACACACACACACACGTCCCGGACTTTGCGTGTGTATTCAAATGGGTGAACCTCGCTTTGTAGGTGTGTGTGTGTGTTTAAAAAAAACGAGTGTTTGCGCAGTGAGCCGAGGTTTAGTCGTGTGTTTTGTGCGACGAGTCCGACGTTAATCCTCTGAGATGTGTAGTTCACTTCTGCCACATCAGCCCCATTGTGTCTGCAGACAAAGAGGCCCAGTTAAAACTAAATGGCAGTTAAAGTAACAAACGATTAATTATAGCATCACTTTCCCTTTCTCTCTCCTTTCTCTCTCCTTTCTCTCTCTTTTCTTCCTTGCCTGATTTTCCTCCCTCGCAACTCTTTTTTGTCCACGCTCTCATGTGTGTGTGTGTGGGTGGGTGTGTGTGGGTGTGTGTGTGTGACTATCTGACAGCTTTGCCATGGTTCATGTGTTTGGGTCCTGTCAGAGCTGTCCTGTCACTGTGTGAAAAAAAATCATTCATTTCCCAGAGTCGAGGATGAAAGAGTCTTTAGACTTCAAACGCCTCTGGGCCTCTGTGGCTTAGATTGCCTCTCGCTCTTCCTCCACCGCTGTGTCATTTATTTCCAAAAAAAAAAAACCAAACAAATAACTAAAAAAACCAACCCATCTGTGGCTCGGAAATGGTAAAGCTGCGGTAAAGAGCCGGACAATTAGCCTGATTAGCAAAGTAGAATTAGCTGCAATGGCGGGACGCTTTTCTGAGTGTGTCCATGTGTGTGTGTGTGCGCACAAACACACCGGGTATTAAAAATTCACAGTAGGGCAGAGTTTGATGTCGGTGAAAAGAGATCTGTTTAAAAGTCACGCTGCATAGCTGCAGAGGCTTTGGTGTTTGGGCATGACAAATAGTTGTGGTAAGGCTGGTCATCGCTCACAAACACACGCACAAACATTTACATCATCCTATCGGAGCTGCAAATGTGCGCCCCCGCCGAGCCGCAAGTGCACGGGCAAACAGAGTCCGTTTGGATGTGTACACAGGCCGCACATGCGAGCACGCCCGCAAACACGCCGTTTGCTCTGCACTGCAGCAATCTGCTCCGACAATCGCCGGCTCCCGACGGACGACGTCAGCGGGGGGAAACACCTGCAAAGGCGAAGCGGAGATGTGGAAAGAGCGAGAGAGAGAGAGATGCAGGCGGACGAGAGAGGGGGGAGCGGACGGGAGGGCGCTGGAAGGGAGAGGATGAGGCACTAAAGGGGACGGTGGGAGATGAGAAGGAGCGGGGAGACGGAGCGGCGAGCGGGTGCTTCCAGGCTGCTGGAGGACTCGCTCATTTGAGAGTTGCGTTAGCGGGAGCAGAATGTGTGAATCCACACGTCCCAGGGCCCCTTTGAGTCCCCGACACGCCGCCACCACCCACCAGGCTCCCGGCGTGTCTGCCCAGGAGCTACGGTTTCCGTGCCGCCTCGCGTAACGTGACAGTGGTTATTTACGGCGTCTTGGAGCAAAATGGCGGATTACTTGAGGCGCTGGCTAGGTGTTATTACAGTAAGCTGATACGTGTCTGTTACGGTGTCATTCTGCCGCTGCTGTAAGCTGATGTTGAGACACTAAGATGGCAGGAAGGGCCTGCTGGTGTTGAACGCATCACATGGGCTTTACGGGCCTTCTGCCGCAGTTTTCAAAGCATGTGATTGTGCATCTTTGTGTGCATTATGTAAGTATTAAGGTTTGTAGATCAGAAACGGGCAGAATAAGGAGAATATAGATGAAAGGATGAAAGAAGCGGGGAGGGCTCTTTTCATTTTTTTTTTTCCTCTCTGATTTTTCTGAAGAGCACTTTTTTAAAAGTTCTAGATTGCTTTGAACACATACAGATTTTAAGTCTTCACATACCCGAAAGAAAGCCAGGAGGGTCTGCGGCCCTTAGCTGATCCGAGTCCTGACAGCTAGCCATCTACGAAGATCATCAAACGCTTGCCTGGAAACACCTCGTCTGCTCAGTAACAGCAGTTCAAAGAGATCTCGATCTCACGGCTGTCTGCATATGCAAGAAATTCCCCCGTCTCTACGCGTGCGCTGAATACGTAGCTCACAAACGGCGCCACCTGGTGGCCAGTCTGGACGTCAGGCGATGCTGAGATCTCATAAGCAACCGGCGTTCACCACGGCGGCCAAATTAAAGTTCAGCGGCAGGAGGCATCTGCCTGCAGGATTGTTATTGCAGCCCAGATTTTTCTGATATGAAGAGAAAAATGGGGGTGATGCACCGTTCACGCATCCCCGGCATAACAAAAACAAATCGTTTCAGCGATGCTGCAAATGTGTTTTCCAAATCTCATTTCCACAGATATTGTTATCATTGATCCCCCCC
>BJFM01002955.1:17118-30509 GCA_016586285.1 Arothron firmamentum
CCCCCCCCAAACACACACACACACACACACACACACACATTCTCCCCAGCTTGTTTAAAAATATTCACTATGCAAATGATCCGCTGGATTGAGAGGCGGGACAGAAACCATCGAGCCTCGGGATCAGCCTCGCCCTGAAATGACAATAAGACAGCGCTGATTGCGGCGTAAACTCCGGCTTCTCAACATTCCTCCCTGCACGTGTTCGCTCCCCCTGCCAGGAGGCAGCCGGGAGCAGAGGATTAGAGCCCAGCCCGGCACCTGAACGCCTGGTGGCAGCCAGCGCGCGGCTAAAAGAAATACTCCGGCTGCTGGCTTTAGCATTGAGAGGCAGTGGCGCACGCAGTTGTCGACTTTGCTCTTCATTTATGATAAACTTAAGTCAGACTTAATCTGCGCCCGTCGCCGCGTGTTGAACCGGCGTTTGGAACAACGCGGTTATCTGTGGGAGAAAGGCGAGTGGAGCGGGAGCCAGGGGAAGGCGCCCGTTCCCAGAGATAACCCGGGATGTCTGCCTTCCCTCCGAGCCCTGCCTCCGAGCCGCAGAGTGAAATTGCTGTTTTCTCCCCTCGGTGTTGGGCCGCGCGAGTGATTTATGGGCGCCGCGTACAGAGGGGCATTCTGGGCCTTGGCTTCGCTTTTTCATCATTACAGCCGTGACAGCAGACATCCAAATCTGCCCAAATGCGTCGTCAAAGTTCGCAGGTTGATTTACTGCCAGTTCTGGCCCGGTGTTGAGAATCCAGTCTGAAGTGGCGTTGAAGCCATTCAAAACGTGGGAAACGGGCAGTTTAGGAGCACCCCTGAGCCCCGGCGCCGGACCAGGGTCGCGGGCACAAAACAGCCAATCCACTCTGCAAACGTTTTCACACCGCGAGCGTCAGCGTGACGCCAGCCGTGTTTTGCTTTCATCGTCGCAGTCGTGGGTGCGTTTGTGTTGGCGAGACAGATTCTCAGCGACGTGCCTTTGATGTGGCGTGTCAGGTGCTCGTTAATGGCGCAGCCTTCGGTGAGCGGAGGTGGAACAAAGGTCTTCCAGCGGAGCATGTAAGCACGCCGGTTGACGTAAAAAGCCAGTCAGAGCCGAAACGGACAGAAAAAGAGGGAACATTCATTAGTCATCTTCAAACGGTGCTCTCGAGGTGGCTCATCGCGTCCCGTCCCAATACGAGAGCGACGGTGGCGTGGAACACGCAACCAGAGTCCTTCTGTGACCACACATCAGCTTAGCTTGTAATAGTGAATGATTCATGCCTCCTAGTCTCTCCATCTCTCCCCCAACACACACACACACACACACACACACACAGGAGCGTGACAGATTTAGCAGGCTTTGATTGCAACGCTGCCTTAAGACTCCTGCCTGGCCCCCTGCTGTTCACCAACCTATCCATAGTAACAAGTAAATCGACTGAAAATATTGACACCGGCGGGCTTATGTACAATGGCTCCCCTATACGGTAAACAGTCGCACAAATAAAATCATTACACATGCACCCATCAGGATTTCCCTGTAATAGGTAGTGAGGCTGTGAAGAGAATGGAGGCCATTCATCACGGCCCCGCAGAGCAGCTCGCCTCGGCCCCGCGGAGCCTCTTTCAGCTCGTTGTTTCGGTTTTATGACCCTCAACTTTATTCCGTTTGCGTTGGCTTGCGGGGTTCTCAGCGGCGCAGCAGCAGCGGCGGCAGCGGCAGCGGCCGGCTGTTTCCAGAGGAGGCGGGTTCTGATAAGGCCCCTGCGCACCACCTGTTTAGGACGAAAAAGCAGGGAAACTTTCATCTGATCAACAGAACGGAGAACTGAAGAGCCGAGGAAAAAGGGCTTCGCTGCTGCTGCGAGACCGATAAAGAACTTCTGAGAAGCGCCGGGCTGACAGGATAACCAGAGGCGGAGTCTGGCTGCACTTTTGATGCAATAAATAAGCAACAATGATCCGTGCGTGCGTTGCGAAGAGGGAAGCCCGGACCGGCTCCTCGGCGAGGCCCCGGCTCTACCTCGGAGTCGTCTCCGGGTTGGATACAAGTGAAAAACCTTCCCTGGCTGGGAGGCTTCCTGAGGGCATCCTGACCAGATGCCTGAACCTCCTCCGCCGCCGCAGCGGAGCAGCAGATCCGCTTTGAGCTCCTCCTAAGCGTCTGCTGTCGGAGGCCCAGCACAGCTGCGCGGAGGAGCTCATTTGGCGACTCGCGTCGTTAGATGCTGCTCACGACCTTCGGCAAGGACGGGAATGGAGACTGACCCTGAAAAGGTCTCTGCCCCCACCTGAAGGAGCCGATATTCGGCCCTCCTGTCTGAACGCCACAGCCGACAGAGGCGCCGGTGCTCATCCGGATTAACCGCCTAAAAACGTTTCGAGGCGAAAAGCAGCAGATCATCTGCAAAAAAGTTTCTACATCAGCCTTGCACAAGATCTGATATCCACTATTATTGGCATTACACAGCCAGAACTTCTGCAGACGAGTGGAAAATTGCTTTCCCTTCTGCTGCAATTTAAATGCTGTGTTTTCAAAGCGTTCCTTACTTTCCCCACACGGTACGATTTTCCCCTTTTGATGAAAGTCGAAATAGCCGCAAATGTGATTCTGCCCCGGTGAGGCGTTTAGGTGCGCTGTGTTTTATTTGTTGGTGTGGTTTTTTTTGTGTGTGTGTGTGTGTTTTTTTCATGATTATTTCCGCCAACGCCAGCTTCCCAAAACCAGTGCAGTGTGAAATAGAGGGAGCAAATCTTCATAAATATATAAGTTTAGGAGTTGTGGCTTATCCCGGGAGCTGGCGCCTGGAAGGCTTACGTGTATGTTTGGACGCATACGTTTAATGAATACGAAGCGGTCTGTGGCAGATGTGTTCTCCAGCCACCCTCTGGATGAGAGCCGCTCTCAGGACTGCTTCTCTCTAATGGGGGAACTTGTTTTAAAAAAAAAAAAAAGCCCAACATGAAATCCATTATGCTTAATTCCCTTAATCCATAATACCCTCAGAGGTCTTAATCTTCATCCCATTCTTATAGAAATTGGCCTCCTCGTCTCCGGCAGACCGCTCCGATTTGCGCGGGCGGAAACGGCTGCAGCCTCGGCCGGAACCGTCCGACCGGACGACGAAGACTTCGCCGACGAAGACTTGGATGAAGAGACCGGTGCTACAATACAAACCACCTATAGATTAGCGCAAACAAGCCTCCTCCCACAGCGCAGTCACGCAAAAGTTCAGCGATCCCTCCAAATGCCCGTGGGTGTGTGCACGGCGGCGGTCGTTTGTCTCTATATGTCAACCACGTGATTAGCCACCGATTTAGCAATTTGTTGGCCCGAGGCCGGCGGACTGATCTTCTCCGCCATTTCCAAACCTGATTGTTTGAAACATGAAATGCCAGGCAGCTCCCCTGCTTTCCCGGACCTCATTCAGACACTCATCGATCACCTTTCTTTCTTCTTTTCGTTGGTGCTAGCGTCGCTGTCGGTAGCCGCTGCTCCTGCTACCATTCCTTCCTGTTTCCACGCTGCTCTTCTTCCTGTCCTTTGGTTGAGCGACAGACACGCTGAGGCCAGAAGAACAGACGAGTTTAAAAAAAAAAAAAAAGAGAACCACATGACTCATCGTCTGTTTGCTGGTTCGGGACCCCGGGCCAAGCACGACCTTTCTGCCTTTGCATGTGATAAACCTGCAGAATGTCCTACGTGCTCTTCATCTGAAGATGCAAGGATGCAGCCCCCCCCAAGCTCAACGTAGCATGAGATTAATCAGATGGCTGGATAAGTGTGACCAGTGATCTCCCAGTTATCTCCCATCAGCTAATGGAATGTTAGAAGTGTCCTTTTTTTCAGGCTGTCGCCAGGCAGCCGGATTCATGTGGACGCTGCTGCCCAACAGATCAGGATCAGCTCGAATTGAGTTATGGGAGAAAAACAGATAAACGTGCGTGTGCGTCCGTGTGTGTGTGTGCGTGCGTGCATGTGTGTGTGTGTGTGCTTTATGAGACTGATATCATTGTTTGTGCCTAACCTGCTACAAACCGAATTTCCGAAAATGTTTAACTTTGGCCTTCATATCAGAGCGAGGTCATCATCTCAGGAGGTCCTCGCCTCTCCAGGAAGCAATATCAGCTTGTTTTGAGGGCACGTGTGTGTCTGTGTGTGTAACTGTGTGCGTGTGTGTGTGTGTGTGTGTGTGTGTAGAGGGGGAAATGTTTTTTCTTTTTTCAGAGTAAGATGATTTCTTTGGCCTTTGGTTTTGTTCAAGGCTTCTGTCAGAGGCTGATGTCTCGAAAGTGGTTCAGGGTGAGCGCATGTGTGTGTGTGTGTGTGTGTGTGTGTGTGTGCGTTGGATAACTGAAGGCGATGCGCCAGAGCTCCGAACCAGGAAATAAAAACAAGCCTCCAAAGAGAATAATGCAGCAGGGGGAGGGACCCAGATCTGCAGAGGTTCCCCTGGCGTCGCTGGCTCACACGTGCGCGCGTCTGTGTGTCTTTACCGTCTTTTGTGCATCAGTTGTGTACACAGGCTTGTCCTCCAGCATCACACTGAATCACAGGCTCATAATTAGCGCTGGAGTCCCCACTGTGACATATTCCAAAGATTCCTCTCCACGTTCCACAAAGAACACAATGTTTTGCTCCTCTGGTGCAACATTAAAACACTTTGCTTTTTTTCCCTCCGCGTTTCTTTAACCCTCTTTACTCGCTCGCTCTCCTCTCTCTCCTCCTAATCGCACCTACTTTCAAAAACCTCCCTCTGTAATTATTTCCTCCCCCTCTCTCCCCCACCACCCACCCTTTTATTATTTCTGCTGTCCTTCCCCCCTTTGTTACCTCTTATTTAATCTCACTTCCTTGTACCCTCCTCCTCCTCCTCCTCCTCCTCCTCACTCCATTCCTCCCTTCTTTTTCCTCTCCCCTGCCTGTTAAATGGGAGCAGTGACCCCATTACGGAGCGTCGGCGCTGCCGAGCGGAGGAGGAAGAGGAGGAGATGGAAGGAGGAGCAGGAGGAGGAGAGGATGCGTGGATGGATTACGTCCGCAGGTTTGAATGGGATGATTAATGAAAGGCGCCTCCAGAGGGTGTTATCCCTGCTCTGGACCAGCAGGGACACCACTGGGTCACCTCCATCACCTTTCTCTCTAGCCCCCCCTCACACACACACACACACTCCCATCACTGCTGACATTATCATTAACAATGGTGGGACAATGGGGTGGAGGGCCATAATAGCAAACACAGCGTGGCGGCTGGGAGGATTCACAGCTGATGGGCTGGATGAAAGGTGGTGGTGGTGGTGGTGGTGGTGGTGGTGGTGCTGCTGCTGCAGGTCTCTTTCATGTCCATACCCCTGAAAATCCGTGCAGGTAATTGATTAATCAGGTGACTCCATTAAAGCCAGGGTCTGATTCCGCCGTTCCTGGAGATTAAACTCATTTCAGGGGGTTTGGTGGCCAGAACGATATTAAAACCCAACACAAAGGCCGGCCGGCGTCAGCTGTGGCGGCGCACATCCACCGCCGGGCCTGGTGACTCAGGATATTGATTTTCGATCGCATCGGGAGATGAAATATCCCAGAAATGGAGATGGCAGCGGAGGAAGAGCCCTCGCTGCCAAACAGGGAAGGTGATCGGGTCCTCTGGGGGCCTGGACCGCCTGAGTAAACTCCAGCGTTTGTGGCCCAGTTGCAGTGTGCGAGTTCGCTGCAGCGCCACTGCCAGGCTGCTGCCGTCTGGCTGAGAAAGGACGGATGACAAATGGCCGCCTCACCGACGGTGAGGAATAAAACGATTGAGTCCCAGGACGCCGCGGCTGCCGTTCAGCGATACCAGTTTATCTGCAGCCTGCCATCAGCGTCTCAGATCAGTCTGAAGATACTTTGTAAAGTTTCTAAATGAGAATCTCGTCTTTAAGCACGCTGAAAAGGTGGCGGTGAGGTGAGAGCGGAAGCTAATACCGCCGTTATTGAGGCAACAAAAACAACTGGAAAGAAGAACAAACACGGAGACTATGTGAAGTGCTGTTTAGTTTTAGTTTGATCCTTTTCTTGCTTTAATCTCAGCGTCTTAATCTGCATCTGTAGCCATCAGACAGCAGTTGGAGCTGTCACTCAGCCGCCATTTTGAATACTGGCCCAGACAGGACGGAGGAAAATGAGGAGCTCAGAAGGTTCAGCCGCGTTATTTTCAATATTCCCCTGCGACTTATAGAGGACAAGTGTGTCCCCGGCCCAAGAGTCACATCAGGACGACCTTAAAAGGGGGGTATGTTTTCGGGGTACTAGCACAGATTTCCGTTTTTAAAAAAAAGCTTTTTGGCGTCTGCTGCGCTTGTCCTCATTTTTATTTCCCTCTTTCATTCCGTCACTCCACAGGGCATCATTCTTCTGGCTCTACCCCGCTGCAGCCGCCGCTATAGAAGCAGCTCTCATATGCTTCACCCGCATGCGGTCAGTTGATGGCGAAAATGGATTTGATTCATTCTGGCAATGATGAGAGGCGACGGGAGGCCGGGCGGCAGCGGCAGACGGGGCTGCTGCGGTAAATCACTTCAAAATACATTAAGCCAATCAGAGCCGGGCCCAATGACGCAGCAATGCTTCCCGAGCACGACAGAACTTCCCTCGACACCGGATCTGGAATCATAAATCAGATTATCCCGTACCCCGTTTCTTTTTTTTGGTTTGTTTTTTTGTTTTTTTGTTTGGCAAGAGGGTTACGGTGCTGCACACTGTTGTTGACTCAAATGAACGCTGCAAAGTAGCGTAAAAGCGAGCCCACTCAGCAGAATAAACTGCTCTCTGGAACCTTGAAGCGCTTTTTAAGTGCTGCTGTGGAAATGCTGCATTAGCGCACGGCGGCTCTGCGTTAGCCTGGGCCTCGTTCCCGTAGCAGCAGCGCACGTGACACTTTTCCACGGTCAGACGTCCCACTTTCACCTGTCTGACCCCTGTTTGCCTGTGACGCGGTCCCTGAACGCCTCACCGCGCCCCCGCGCTCCCCCCCGTTTAACTGGCTGCCTTCTTAGGCGTGCGATGGCAGTCGTTCTCCTCCGCTCAAGATCAAACGGCGTATCGGGGAGAAAAAAACCGAAGTCTGAGCTGCTGTTTACACTCAGCCCGCTCGCACCAGGCTGGACTTTCATTCCCTCTAACTGACCGTGATAAACCATTTAGCGGCACAACATCTGGTTTCCTTCAAAAGCGCTGGCTGGCGCTCCAGAAAGCATCTTTGCATTTAAAAATCATCTCTCGCTCCGCTATCTCTACCCCCCCGACACACACACACACACACACACACACACACACACACACACACACACACACACACACACACCTTTTTCCGAGCGCTTGAACCCAGTGAAGGAATTATAATGTGACATTTGGTTTAATTTTAGAGCGTGTGGGGGTTTTTCCGGAGGACTCCATCTTCCTTTGACTTTTGACCTTCGCCTGAATCTGTTTTTCGCCCTCCGAGGCTGTCACGCCGACTCCGCTGTCACTCAAACCGACAGGCGGCTCTCTCTGGGAGGATCACACGGCGGGTCCTGAGGCTCAGCGTGGAAAGGGAGCGTCTGCGACAGGGTCCGGGCCGGACGGCAATATGATTATCGATCAGTGGAGAAACGCTGAGTAGCAGCTGCAGAATTAAAAACGCCTCTGCCTGGTTTCCCTGTTCTGGGCGACGTCTTATTGACACATACATAAATGTTCTTGAAACTGCTCCGCTGGGCGTCCATTATCAGGACATCGTTGACGTCACGTGGTGCAAAATACAGACGGACGAGGGACGAGGTGAAAAGGCCTTTCAGAGATGGAGGTATTAAAACCCAACTCAGCCATTAGAAAAGAATCATCCTTTAGTGGCGCAGCCCCTGCCGATTACTGCTTTACCTGACTTCCATTATTTATATTTCATTTTTTAATTATTATTATATTAGCATGATGCTCAGGGCTAGCAGTGACAACAGCTAGCTGTGAATGCAGCTTTGCAGAACACACTTTTAATTTGTTGCCTGGGCTCTGTCAGTGTAACAACTGCAGTGTAACTCAGGTCAAAAATGCCCGCTGGGTTTTGTTTCAAATGAAATGCAATGCAGGCAATGAAATCTTTATTAGCGCAGGAAGGAGTCTGAAAAATGACGCTTCGCTAGCGGGAGGTCGAGCGCTGAACGCAACAATCTTCAGGTGGAATAAGTGAGGAATTTAAAACTCCTCATCCGTCGTTGTCAGAAAGCATCTAACAGCAGTTTTGTCTTGTTTTTTTTTTGTAAATGATTTGAGGTCAAACACCTCATGAAATTAGAAATGAAGAATCGCGGCTCCTTATTTCCCACAAAGTCCTGTAGAGAGCTAAATCCTGAAGTCTGCATGAGATAGCAAAGGCCCCGAGGAACCCAAATATCTAAAAATATATCATCAAAATGCATCATCAAACCTCCCTACCTGACGAGACTAAACAGACGGTTTAGTCTGCAATGGCGTTATTACCAGAAAAACAAGATGGAGCTATAAAGATTCTATAAATATTCATGCCTTTTCTTCCTCTTCATGGACACACTGGATGGATTGGCTTCCCTCCATGATACAATATTCAGAACTAGGGTGAAAGAAAGGCTAAGAGGAGCTGAACGCTGAACCGAGAGTCCTCTGCGTGGCTCTAAAATGTTTCCCGGCGACAGATATCTTCTTATTTCGCCCCTCTCGTGTCATAACTGGGATCGACGATGAGGTTTATAAGGTTACTACGGAGGCCCCGAGGCTGTAAAAGATGAGGTGAGAACCTCATTAACCCGCCACTGTCAACAGAGGACAAAACAGTCATCAGCAACCGCAAAAAAGAAGAGTCACACAGATGGAACGTCTGCTTTTATTACATCGTACAAGTCGGCGGGAGGACTCCCAACTGCAGCGCTGCAGAGCTGCAGTGTAATAACTGTAAATATTATGTTATCAGGGCTCTCATATTCATGTTTTATTGAAGGCAGAAGTCGCTGGCGTCTCACATTAGGGGCTCCTCTGTAAGGCCCGAGCATTCTCCTTCTTCCTTTCGTCAAGGGTGCAGCATAAATTTGTGCTAACATTTGCTAATCAAACAGGCGTTCTTGTTCTAATTGTCTAAAATAATATAACATTTCCCCTTTGATTTGCCTTTTAACGTCAAATTATCCGCGCTCGTTTCCATCAGCGGCGTGCCGTTCCCTATCACAACTGCTCAATTTATGAGCGTCGGAATAATTATTTTAATGACTGCACGATCGAAAAGTCATTCGGTGACAGCTTTGGAATTCTGGGATGGCGACGGAAGCCCAGAGAGAGTTTAAACGAACACTTGAAGAGCGCAAATACGACGGCAGGAATGGAAACATTAAAGGAGCCCAGCACCGGGCCGCAGCGGAAGCTGCTGAGCAGCGTTTGTCCTTGACTGTGCCAGGATCGTGCGCAGACAGCCTGAGAGGTGAATTATTCTCTTCTTCCTCCTCTTTACTGGCTTTTTTCTGCAGGAGTGCATCAGGTCCTGGAGGACCAGGCCTCTGAAACGGGCTCGCAGGAGTCCTCGTCCCTCCATTAGCAGCAGCAGCAGGATTCCTCCATCCCGTCTGTCCTAGCAAATTACAGCCCCTGAACATGCGCACACGGGCGCGCGCACGGCTCTACGTTGTGACAATCAAGCACCAGCATCCCCTCTTTAATATTCATGCCTCTTTACGTAACCTTTACGTAACTGTGGGACACGTGCACGCGCGTGCGCCGGCGCCTGTGCGAGCGTGCCCGTTTGCAGTTTAGTTCTTTTCTCTGTAGTTTCCCTCATTATGAGAAAGCCCTTTAATGTTTGTCTCCCAGTGGGGATGGGGGGGGGGCGAAGCTGTTATTGCAGAGAGAGAGAGAGAGAGAGAGAGAGAGAGAGAGAGAGAGAGAGAGAGAGGAAAAATGCAGAAGGAGGGGAGCCAGACAGACGCTCCTGCTCATGCAGCAGCATCGCTCCGGTAATGACACCCACGTCTCCCCAGCTAGCAGCGACGCACCGACACACTCCAGCACGCTCCTGCGTGACCTCAGCAATCCTGCCGCCACTGCTGGAGAGTGTGTGTGTGTGTGTGTCTGTGTGTGTGTGTGTGGGGGGGGGTACTTAAGAGGATAATATGGATCGGGGGTGGGGGGGTGCAGGTGGGAGATAAGGGGGTAGATGCACGGGTGAGGCAGAGGAAACGAGGAGCAAAGAGGTAAAAACGAGAGGCTGAGGATGGACGATAGCGAGCAGGGAAAAGTCAAAGTGTGCTCTCATCAGACCAGAGGGCCTCCAGGATTGTCTGTGTGTGTGTGTGTGTGTGTGTGTGTGTGTGTGTGTGTGTGTGTGTGGACATGCTCTGTTGCCCACTGATAACCCCACAGCAGAACTGTCACAGTCATGCTTTCACTCACTGTGGCAGTAGTGAGGGCACAATCTGAATTTTAGACTGTGTGTGTGTGTGTGTGTGTGTGTGTGTGTGTGTGTGTGTGTGTGTGTGTGTGTGTGTGTGTGTGTGTGTGTGTGTGTGTGTGTGTGTCCATCTGCCGCTCCCCGTCACCATCTAAGCGTCTCAGCCTCAGTCTGTTGCTATGTTTGCCCCTCGTACATTTCCCGGAATCAGAGGCGGCTGATTTTAAACGTGCGCTCAGACCCCGGAGGTGCGTCGCAGCTAACGCAGGCGCGCCGCCAGCTGGAGCCGCCAGAGGCGCCTTGACGGGCCGTTGCTGGACCCAAACGCGGAGCAGGAAGTGCAATTTGGCTGTTTGAGCAGGCTGAGTGTTTAGAATCAGGGTCTCTTCACAGCCTCGGGCTGGTTGACACCATCATTAACTTCTATACTAGCAAAATTTGCAGCCATAAACATCAGCGGAAGAAAAGACGAGGTGACGCTGCTGCATCAGACAACGATAACAATAATACCAATCAAAGGGTAATTAAAGAGAAAAGCTGAGAGGAGTGGAGAAGCTGCTCCACTCCAACGCTTCCCTGACAAACTCGTGTTTAATTAAAGCTGTAATCTTTGTGTTATGGACAAGGACGTCTCGTAGAGGAGACAACAGAGCCCCGGGAAGTCGGAGCGGCTTCGTTGAGGAGCAGAAAGATAGACGGCGGGAGGAGGCCGGCGAGCAGGCGAGCAGGTGAGCAGGGGGCGGGGCTTAGAGGCAAACATCAACACCTGATAAATGAAAGCCTCGCCATCCCGCCTCCAGGAGGGCCGCCGCCGACCTGAAGACGAGGACAGCCGCTGCCCTTTAATTGTAAAGGACGTGACGGATGAATCACCGAAGCCGTAACCTTAATTTCACCCAGGACGGCGGAGTTTAGTGTAATGCGGTGGCTTTTCCATTCACGGGTGGCCTGGATTCGCATTAATCTTTCTTTTAAGCCTTCGCCGTTCCCTGCAGGAAGACTCCTTCAGCTGTTTTTATTCCCTCCTTTTTCCTGCGTGCATCTTTTTTCCCTCTGTAAATGTCACATCATGTCATACAACATACAGCCGAAGATGCCCCCCCGCCAGGCCTGCTTAAAATTCATAGCTTCTTTTCTTTCAAAACAACACGGAGATAATTAGAAATCAAGAGGATGTAAGCCGACTGAAGAGGCTCGGCAGCAGAAGGTTGATACGGGGAGGAGAGGCAGCCCCCGGAATCTAACGCCGGGGATCATTTTAAATAACAGCGAGTGGCTGCAGACTGGTTAGCCGCCGAGCTTTGGTGTTTGGATCCATTTGCAGTGGAGGGTTTCCGCTTGGTATCCTCTCCTCCCTCTCCCATCCTCACGTCTCCGGGTCACGGCGGGAGAGTTCGACTGCATACCTGCGAGTAATCCACGCACACCTGGCTTCAGCGTCCCCCAGCGCCGACGTAATTGAGTCCCCCCCGCAGTCTTTTTTTAAGTACTTACTCAACCGGCCGAATTCCGCCGGTCGGACGACAGGCTAATGAAGCGTTTTGTCAGCTGGAGAATATCAAACTTTAATGCGCTGCCAGGTTTACAATGAAAACGTAATTACAGTTTTGACAACGCTGAAATGAAATGAGGAGCAGGAGAATCACACTTGGCCGTAATCCCATTTCATTTCTCTGTTTTCCATTACCTTCCTTATTAATAACCATCCCGCGCCGACGTGCGACTCTTGGCCCGCTTTCGCACCGCGTCCTGACAGCGCCGAGGCCGAGGAGACGCTCCCAAACTCAAACACGCACAAAATCATTAATTAACGGGCTAACTAGCGCCGCGCTTCCCTCTGACTGCGGGTGTTTGCAGGCCCGGCTTCCCGTGTTTGGAGGACGCTGGGCAGAGCATTCCTAATGTTGGCAGCGGCTGATTGCCCCGGCAGCCCCCGGCACAGCTGGACCAGGCTCCGGCGCCGGCCCGGAGCTCCGTGAGGCTGATTGTGGAGAAACGGCGAAACATTTTTCAGCCTGGATGGCTGCGGAGTTACAAATAGTTCCCTCCAGACCGAAACTGATGGAGGGTCAATTTGGCGGCTCAAAAGGAGCGCGCAGTCGTGGGCCTGGTGCCACGATAATTTTGTGGGTCTGAGTCTATTCCCTGACCTCTGCTGCCCGATGTCCTCCCCTCAGCTCTCCATTTACGGCCTCTCCTTGCCTCTATATCTCTGCCGTCTGTGGCTGATAATAATGAACAGCCCCGGCCTTAAACACCCACCAGTTGGAAGCAGGAGATCACAAAGCGCCTCGTGTTTTTCGCCCAAAGCAAAACTTGTGAGAGACTCTTCTTATTTCGTGTCTCAGCTATCGAGTTATTTCCAACTCCGCAGCTCCAAAAATACGATTTTTGCCCGTTTGTCAAATCTAAGTGACGTGATTGGGAGGAAGGTGTATTTTGGAGATTGTAGGAGGCGGCGGAGTCAGGTGTCAAAGCCACGAGAGGCTGCAGCCATTTCGGAGCTTTCATTTTTATCTCGGCTGCTCTCTGCGGAGCTTCCTCCTCTGTTTCAACCGTCCACGTGAGAAGCCAAAGATGCCCTTTATCAATACAATATTGATAGCGGGATCTGAGGTCCTAAATATTGCACTCGTCTTTTGCTTTATAGATACAGTCCTGAGTGAATTTTTCAGCTCTGCACATCTGTACTTGACCACATTTTTGATGCGAAAGACAGAATTCTGCACTCACTTTTGGTCTCTGGTGATTGCGTTTCCACCACCGTCGGAGGAAATGGAGTGGACTGGGAAACCTAGCCTGACAGAAAAAATATGAGAAAATGCTAATCAGCCTGGTCTGAACTACAAACTATGTAATGAACTTTTTTTTTTTTAAATACCAGACATCCAATTTTCCCGTCGAAAACTGGAAAAAGCCAGTTGCATCACACGCGGGCAAGCTACGCAGAGGAACGCTATCGAGTTTGCATGCTATCTAGCTACTCACAGTCTCAGC
>BJFM01002955.1:47650-73452 GCA_016586285.1 Arothron firmamentum
CCCCCCCCCCCCCCCCTCTATTTTGTTTCTGTTTTGCTAACCGGCTATAATGGCAGCTATTTATAGGCCGTATTGAATTTTGCAGCTTTTTTCTTCTTGTTGTGTTTTGTTATGCTCTGAGAACAATGTGTTCTGCTCTTTGATTGTGCTCTCTGCTGAATTAATCAATTTTCAGTGATAAGTGAATAACAGCGGTGCGCCTGTTCTCCTCCCGTCCTACCAGGAGAACATCCTGAGATTGCAGAGAGAGGACCGTGTCGAAGAAATTGCTGCTCCCACAGGAGGTGGACAGATTACATTACTGCTTCCTTTTCTCCTCTGGAATATGAGAAATTGCAGAGCTCTTATCCTGGAATGTGATGCAGAACGTGATGAGAGCCATCACGGATGAAACCCTGAATGGGCTTTCATGGAACAAGCCCAGTATTTGATCACATCGACCCCCCCACAGGAACAGAACTACTCCCTGTAGCTGGACCCACATCAGGTTCCGAGCTCTGGCGCGGATCGTCTCAGACAAATCTTAGGTGAGATTAGACGACCGGTGCCTGAAAAGTGAAGCGGTGATTCTGGCTAAATCCTGATTCCGCCCTGTCCATAAAAATCAACTCATCCTCATTTACATATATGGGTCAGGCGGCTCCGCGGTGAGGGATGATGGGAGCCGCTGTGGTCTCTGGGGGCTAAGCCGGGCTTTTGAAGCGCAGCCGCGTGGGGTCGGCTCGGCGGGATGAGCGGGGACCTGTGTGTGTCCAATCTGTTGTGATTTGTGCTTCCAAAAGTGCTGAATCGTTTCGAAAGACTAACGCCGCCTCTGAAAATCCCCCAGCTCTCCAGATCTTCTCCTGCGCCTTACAGGGACGGAACAGCAAAGCCCAACCAAGGCTATTAAGGCTTTTGTTTGAAGCTTTTGTTCATATAAAAACAAACCATATGAGCATAGTCAGGTGTGTGGGGCTGTTGTGCGTGCACACCACTTCAGAGTTGATCATTTCTACCCCATTAGTCTCGGTTATTAAGCAGGTTTTTAATTATAAACATAGAAGCATGTTAACACCCCAGAATATTGATAATTCCTAGCTAAATGCTAAACAGTTCACATGCAACTTTATTTTGTTTTCCTGCAAGCAGGAATGCCGGCCATGTTTCCACGGTAACCCAAAATACCAGACTTGAACATCGATGGCTGTATTTTTTATTTTTTTTTTATAGTGTCAGTTTTAATCGATGTTGCGCTGTAAAACTCGGAAAAAATCCCTGTTATTCCCGACAGCCACCATAGATTCTCTGACACCGAGAAGGGCGGAGAGCGCCAAGGGTCGCGCTGCGGTTTTTGCTGTCTGCATTATGACCGCTAGGCGTCGCTAAATCCCCGCCCACATATAATTCTGCTGTCAGATGTCATTCAGATGACGGAAGGACGCTTCCAGCTTTAAAATCCGACTGTCATGTGAGCCACAGACGGTCATGTCTGCTCTCGGCTGACATCTGCTGGTGGAAAAAAAGAGTCTGTAACACATGTTTAAATATAGACCTTGTTAGATGCCAGCATTGCGGCCCAGGGCTTCTTAAATCAGGCTGGATAAATGCCGGAGACATGACTTTATCTCACTGCACCACCAACGTGCTTCACCAAGGACGGAGCAGCAATATGAGATAAACCTTTCACTCATCGATGTTGAATAAACTTTGCACCTAAACAGTCTCTATGACCGTTGGTCATATTGTCTCCCTGTCTCTCAGACACAATTTTGGATTATATCATCTGAGCCCAAACCCCTGAAGATCTCAGCCCTGATTCGTGTACTTGTCACTATTCTCAGTATTTATGGTTTAACTTTAAATATGTAAAGGCAGATGCTGGATACCATCTGGGATCAGATGGAATAAATCATTTGTTTTCCTGCTCTCTGTCTGAGCCAACAGCACAGAATGTCTCTTCTGTTTACATTCTGGACATTTGTTCTTATTTCACGCTCTAGGCCTGCAGGAGCACCCTCACATTTGACTCAGATTGTGTGCAGTTATGACGTCTACTGGATTAAATTATCATTAACTGGTCTAGCTCTGGCCTATTGTTTGATCAACCCTCATTATCTGACACCCGTGTTAAACACTGTGACGGGGCTCGTTTTTCTCCTTAATTAGTGCAGCTTTAATCTTATCTCACAGACTTTGACAGCACAGCCGCCTCCTCATTCTGTGTTTGCTCTGGAGCATTGAGGAATGATCCACTCCTTCAGTTTAACCTCTATTTAAGCAGGTAGACAGAGAATTCCTTTTTCACACAGCAGAGAATGCTCATATTTGACTGTGATGTATTTAAGGCGTGAGGAAAAAGGAACTTAAGACACAGCTGGGTTTCAGAAATAGAAACTTTCTTCTACACTAAACTCAGCACTTGTGTGTTTGCTCTGCACAGAAGCTGCTGGATGATCCTGAAAGTTTAAAGGATTTATGTTCATAAAGGAAATAAACACAAATTCACTCAGCAGAAGCTGATCCTCTGCGTGGCAGGGCTGTGCTACAGCGCCCTCTACTGTTTACCGGATTTTAATTTTCGTCTTTGATGCTTTCAATTTAACGTTTTGCCTTGAAAAGGGGGCTTATTTCATCCCCCCCTCCTGTTTTAGTCTCTTCTTGATTCCTTTTTTTTCTAGTTCTTCCCTTAAATAAACCATAGGAAGAGAGGGGAGAGGCTGTTTGAGGAGCTTCTCGATCATCCAGGTCAATCAGAAGATGCTGTTCCTTCCTGATCCTGGATGAGAAATGTCCAGGAGCTGAACCTAGCCTGCAATCGAAACAAGCCCATTCTCCCGTTGACTGACGGGGGGGGGGGTAATGTTCAGCTGGAGCAGTCGGTGCTGCTTTTTCAGCGAAGGCAGTGGCCCAAGCAGGCTCTCTGCGTCACCAGACTGCTGTTGAAGCACCCCTCCCCCTCCCACTTCTCTCTCCAGATAAGCAGTTTGGCCCTTATCAGTCGCTCCTCAGGACAGCCTCAACACGAGAGTCGTTGCTGTCTGTCCGCTTAAATTCAGAACCCACCTCTGAATAAAAGGCCCGCCTGTCCCCACCTCGCTGCTGTGATACCCAGACATGTGACACCGCTGGAGCTTTGCTTTTGTAATTCCAGACCGCCTTGAGCAGGAAGCCATAACAACTGTCACAGCAAGTGTGGCTCCGGACCTGAACAGCAGTTTCCTAGGGTCTGCCGGGAATTCTTCCTCTGTGGCTGCTTCTTTTGTCCCTGTTTGCATTCCTCCTCCATCTGCAGGTGAAAGGCCGCTCAGGCCACAGTGCACACTAAAAACTGCCTGGTTAGTTAATCAACCCAACCGCTGGGCTATGAAATGGTTAACCTATTATTGGTTACAGGGTTTGGGGTTATTTTGTACAACTCGTGCTGGGTCAAAATCCACCAAACCCAACATACATGTTTAAGTCAGTACCTGGGTTGTTTTAAGGCTCCTGTTGGGTTGTCAACAGGTCGTCACGTCACTCCCCCTTTCTTTTTCTCTTTGATGCTGGTGACAAATGTCGGTGAGCAACAGGAGAACAGACGTGGTGCTGAGGCTGATCACAATAATGCGAGTGTGTGCTTACTTCTGTGACATATCTAAACACACCCAAAGCAGTGTGAGCATGCGTGGGAATTCTTCCAAACTATTATTTATGAAATTCCAGGACGGGAGTCCAAACTTGTAACAAACCAGAATTCTTGTAGTAGTAGTAGCAGTGTGTGTGTGTGTGTGTGTGTGTGTGTATGTGGGTGTGGGTGTGGGTGTGTGTGGGTGTGTGTGCACTATATCTTTATGTTCTTTTGTATTTCCTTGCTTCTTGTTTTTGATTTGGTTCTATGTTGCTGTTTTGTAAAAATAACAGTTATGATAAAGAACCTAAAAGAATCCATGGTCTGTGTTTACTGCATCGTGCTTTGCATGGCCAAATCTGGCCACAAATAACTGAAAATAACCCAGAACTGTAAATAATCTAACCTAGCATTTAGGTTGAGTATATAACACATAATATTGGTTGAATTTACTCAGATTAGTGGTTAATTTGACCTAATGCTGGGCTGGTGCAATAGTTACCCAACCGTTGAGTTAAAAAAACCAAAAAAACAACCCCACATTGGGTTATTTTTACCCCATCATTTTTTAGTGTGTGGGGGATGTTGGTGCTATGAAATGCAAACTCCCTAAAGGGGAAGCGACCAGAAGCTGCAATAACGGCACTTGTGCAAAAAAAAAGAAGAAACCCTTGAACCGCAATTGCTGAAGGCGGTTTTTGTCACAAATGCTTTGATGCTTTCATGATTTCCCATGATCAGGCCACTGGGCAGGAGTCTCCAGGTGAGCAGAACCGGTCATGGTGAAGGTCCCCCTGACTGACTTTACAATGAGCACAAAACAGCCGGGACTGATGCAACAAACAAACATCCAACATGGACCCTCCTGGACATCATCACTGTATATTTAGCAGACAGCTGCACCGTCACCTCAAACCAGCCATGACTCCCCTGACAACAGCGCTGGTGGCTCCTGCAGAGCAGCTCTCGATGTGCCTTTCTAAAAAAAAAAAAACACACAACAAAACAGAACAAAACAATTAATGTACTGTTTAAATTGATTGAAGCTACAAGAATGAAAGAGTATTAACTTTCTATAAATCAAAGTGATGCCGGTGAAAATAATAATCTGCATAAACTACGCATAAATTATTAATTTAAAAAAAAATTGGCATAAACGTATTAAATAAAGGCAATGTGAAATGAATAATCCTGCAAGCAACGCTCCCACGCGCGGACATTAGATTCTATTTGCCATCATGCAGTCTGGGGAGGCTCGTACACGTTTTGGATCCTGTTATTTTCGAGGTAGTTTCGAGACAGGAAGGCTGCTTCCGCGCATGACGCACGAAGCTTGAGACGACAGGAGGACACAGAGGCGCGGAGAAATAAGCCGACAACAGCCCTGGAGGCAGAAGAACTCCTCCAGAAACGGAGAGAATAGATGGTGGAAGCTGCCTGGTCCTGCTCTGCTGGACACCCGCGTCGGTGAGTTTATTCTCAACCTGCAACACGACGCGGATTTGCTGGTGGAAACCCGCAAAAAGTTGCAAGTCATCAAACCCGATTTTTAGCACTTTAAGTTCAAATGCCACACCACTTTTTTTTTTTTTTTTTTTAATTATTAGCAAATTCTGGGTGGCAACATCCTGGGATCTAAGAGCTATTAAATTCACTTGAGGCTAGATCCAGGAAGTATGACGAGCATTAATACACACATTTTTAGTGTGGAGGCAACCCAATGAGAACAGCCTCTAATGGTTTGAAGGTTGTGGGTTAACGGATAACCAAGTTTAAAGAAAAGCCTAAACTCCTACTTTCAGCTGTTTGAGCTATCAGATAGGCTCCAGATGCCTTTCTGCTGTGTGCTTCTTGGTTGTGATGCTGTTTGAGAATGAGGATCCATCAGTTTGAACCCCCACAAAGCAGATTTTGGACACACACGGACACACACACGCACAGCTTCACAGGCTTTACTGTGCTGGCTGGAACGGTCAGTTGGAGCCCTGATTCAGTCTCAGATGAACAGCCCTATCAGCTCTGGAGAAAACAAAAGTGACGTGATGCTCGTAGAGCATGAGGAAGGAAGTGTGTGTTTGTGTGTGTGTGTGTGTGTGTGTGTGTGAGAGAGACGACATTTTGTTGCATCGCTGCACAGTGGCAGCAGTGGGGGCAGCAGCAATCTCCTCTTTAGGTGCTGCGTGGACCCTGTGGAGAGGGTCAGGGTGAGCAGGTACCCAGAACCAGGACGGCAGCACTGCTGGTTCAAGTCTGGTCTGAGACATGACCTGATAGATCAGTTATTAGCCCTGTCAAGGTCTTCTTGTTGTTCTGCATGTTCTCTACGTCTAACTAAACCTGAACTGTCTGGTTGCTTCTTCTGCTCCGGGTCAGGACCCTCCTTCGTGCCTGGATGGCCAAAGCAATAATCTTCACTTTCTTCGTCACTTTCATTTCCATCATGTACCTCTCCAGTCTAAGACTCAGGACAGACAATGCCATACCAAAGCCCCACAGAGTCCCAGAAAGTTGCCCCTACTGGATTTCCAAACAGACCATCACCCCCCTGAACGGGACCAGGCACCTGCTGGTGTCGGCCTACATGGACCAGCGAGTGGACGGCTTCGATCTTCGCATCATCGGAATATTCAGGAGGGACTCCATCCAGGCCCTGCACTGCCTCTTCTGCTGCAGAGGCCACGTGTCCGCCGCCACCCAAAGCGCCATTTTACAGCACTCGGACAACTTCGGCTTTCCCTACGTGACGACAGACGTCATGTGCGCCATCCCCAGCGGCTGCTCCGCCACGCACGTGACTCTCCTGACGGACCCAGACGGCTGGAGGCATTCTGACCCGACGTGGCTCCCGATAGGGAACCTCAAGACGGAGGAGCGGGCGGCCGAGCGGCTCAACTTCACGGTCTGCATCTCCAACGTGTTTGGGCGCTACAACAACGTGCTGCAGTTCGCGCAGAGCCTGGAGATGTACAGGTGAGCCCGGCCACGCCGTCCCAGGACCCGTGTTTAGGGCGAATGCTCAAACCTTGCTCTGCTGCAGGCTGCTGGGCGTCAACCGGGTGGTCATCTACAACACCAGCTGCGGCCCAGAGCTGGACCGCCTGCTGCAGGGCTACAGCCGGGAGGGCTTCGTGGAGATGGTTCCCTGGCCCATCGACAAGCACCTGACCCCGTCTTACGGCTGGCTCTACTCCATGAGCGGGGGCGACGTGCACTACTTCGGCCAGCAGACCACCCTGAACGAGTGCATTTACAGGTCCATGGAGAGGTCTCGTTACGTCCTCCTGAACGACATCGACGAGATCATCATGCCCTACCAGCACAGTGGCCTGCCGCCCCTCATGGAGGCGCTCCAGCAGCAGCATCCAAATGTGAATTATCTGCAGGATTATTAATATTTCTCTATATATTTCCTTTTCATTTCCATTCTCTGTGTGTCTCCGTCCCGCAGGCAGGGGTGTTCTTGATAGAGAACCACATTTTTCCAAAAAAACACTTTGACCCGAGCGGGAGGTTTAAACTGACTCGGTGGAGCGGGGTGCCAGGGGTTAATATTCTGGAACACATCTACCGAGAGGAACCCGACAGAAACATCTACCACCCCTACAAAATGATAATTCAACCAAGGTAAAGCGGTTATTTCATTCACCTGCAGAGACAAACTTGTATGTGCGACGACCTTGTTGTTGCGACGGTGAAGGAGCTGGTCCAGAGCCCAGAGCGTCGCCTCGCGCTCCATTTTAAGGCGTCTGAGCGCTCCTTTATGGCAGATCAGATGCCGCCGCTCATCCGACTCTTTTCTCTCATGGTGGATGGCAGGATGGTGGAGCAGACCTCGGTGCACGAAGCCCTCAAGATCCTCGGAGAGCAGGTCAAGGTCCCGCCCGACGTGTCTCGCATCATCCACACCCGCGTCGGCTTGAGGAAGGAGTTGACGTTGGAGCAGCTCGTAGTGGACAAGCGACTCTGGGACTTCGGCGAAAAGCTGATCGCTGGCGTGGACGGGGCGCTGAGGAGGGCGGGGCTCCTGGGACAGGCTGACCAGGCTGAGAGCCACACCTCCCGCTAAATATAGCGGATTTATCTCTGGGGGAAAAGTCTGCTGCTAGGTGGCATTTCAGACCCTTCAGTGTGAGCGTGTCTGTGAAAAGTGGCAATATCCCGATGGGTGGGTGCACTCTGTCCTGCTCAGACGTGTCGCGTGTGGAGGGGAGCGGCCTGTCAACTACCCTCACACTCTTTCACACATGCGAAAATACATCGGCTCAGCTGGGGGATGGTTACATCCACACCATGACCCTTGTAGATGTCCTGCAAAGACACAAGCAACACCGTCCAGTAACAAATGACCACGATAACCCAAATTAGTTGCTTAAATTTTGACAGGACGCTGAAAAGTTAAATCAGAAAACACACACAAACCCACACACACAGTTCAATGAAACATTCTTGAGCAGTCTAATATGTGTATCCACCCAATTGTTTTGTCTTTTTTTTTTTTTGGACTCCCAAGAACTCCCCAACGTATCAGATTCAGAGAGAAATCCTGATGCTTTTTAAGAGGTCAGGTCAGGGCTGATGGTACTTGTGGCTATTAGAGCTGTTTCCTGTCAGGCTGTGGAAACGGGAAGTTACGAGCAGGACAAATGTAAAAAAACATGATTGTTCTGGTTAGTGCTCTCGTTTTAAATCTGTTTTTCATGTAGAGCAGCAAAATTCCTTTTTTTATCAGTAATGCATAAAATCACAACCAGCGACAACCAGTATTTAATCATGACAACCTGACCAACATGAAAGACCAAATACTTGGTTTACTACGTTTCCCACAATCCCCCAGGGTTGAGACACAGCAGGGGGATCATTTGAAGCAGAGCGCATGAAAGTGTCCATGTTTTTTCCTTGTCATTTCTGCTTGTTCAGGCCCTGGTTTCTGGAAAGAGCCTGAAGACAATTTTGATTGCAACAGATGCTTTACAAATAAATGTGAATTTGAACTTGAAATAAATGTAACATTTTGCATTGCGGCAACATATATCTGGTTTAAGTTGCCTGCAGTTTCACCAGCAGCTGCAGCGGCTGAGCTGCAGGCTCGAACTGCAGGCTGAAGCTGCACTTGTGCGTTTCACTGCCACGTTGGCAGGAATTGTTTCTTTTTCTGTTGTGTTTTCATTGATTTACAACTCCACAGGGCACATTTGTTAGTGTCACTGTGCTTACAGAGGAAACTGGAGGAGTTTCCATGGTCTTTTTTGTCAACTGTTGCTTTGACAGGAAGCGTATGTGGGCGGGGTCTTGTTTTTCTGCAGCCTTGGCTGTCTAAGGCTTGCAGACTTGCAGAATCAAGCATCAGTATTTTAGGTGACGCAGAGTTCCAAGGAAAGATGCTGGGATGCGTCCACTGACAAGACTGTGCAGGCACCGGACGACTGTTTCCGCTGTCAACAGTCTGTCGGCCTGAGCATGCAAAGCTCGTCAGGACAAGAGTTTCATCTGAATCAAACCACACAGAAAAAAATAAGTGAATTTACCTTCATCTGTGGCAAACAGCTCATTATGTTGTATTTGCTTCTTTGAGTGTGTGTGTTAAGTTCCAGAGGCTAACTGCTAGTAGCACAGAGCACCAGCTGGACCAAAGTGGGTTCAATTCAATTGAATAATTGGTAATTGTGCCAGGAAATAAATGACAATTTCTACATCAATATACTCAATCAAGCATTGACGCACCACCTCAACTCAGTATCCAATTACCTCCCTCTCCAGATTCACGCGTCACAGGAGAAAGGAAACTCATGCACACGTGTGCGCACACACAACAAATAAAGCATCATCATTTGGAAACTATTTATTGAACATTTGCAACCAGATATCAGTTAAATACAGACCTTTCAATCCTCTGTCTACATCCCAACAGCGGGGACAGGCTCCACTTCATTACACTCAGAGGAGGGAATGTTACAGGACTTGGTAAGGCGCACGCTGTGCTAGAAGTCATTTTGGCTTTCGGTCTTCAGATAATTCATGAGAAAAATGAGTCTGCCTCTAAAAATGTCCGACGGTGCTCGTCCTCCTCGCCGGGAGCCCAGAAGAGAAAACAGCACAGGAGAGTGAGAGGAGACGGCCTACCGAACGCCAGCTGAGATGTGTAGTCATGAGTGGAGGAAGAAAAAAAAAGCTAAAAGTAAAGTGATGAACATGAAATGATTAGAAAAAAAAATGGCAATTAGTCATTAAAGGACACCTCGCCTCACCTACTCCCAGAGACCAGGGTTATAAATTAAAACTCTCCGACTAAAAATCAAACAAGACTTTGGGCCCATTCTGTTCCATTTCAAGACTGGAAAAATCCTCATTGAAAGAAAAAGGAAAAAAATGGCACTTTTCAGTCTCTTGAATTGGGATCTAGAATATCAACTTCAATGGAATCGATCCCAACCCTAAAATCAACTCTTTCTAATTTACATATATGGGTCAGGCGCTCTTCAAGCTTGCCTCATTCTAGCAGTTGCCACTCCCCCTCGGTGGGAGAGTGTGTGTGTGTGTGTGTGTGTGTGTGTGTATATGTATGTGTGTGTGTGTGTGTGTGTATGTGTGTGTGTGTGTGTGTGAGTGTGTGTGCGTCTCCGGAGGCTAGGCCACGGTTTTGAAGGTCTGCAGTATGAGGTTGGTCTGGTGGATGAGCCGGTTTGCGCTGATGAAGACGTTTATTGCCCTGGAAACAGAGAAGAGGCGGCGTTTTAGTCGACTACCTAATCAGGCCGTCGTCCTGCCCTGACCCCCGCGCACTCACTTTCCGTCTTTGAAGTATGTTTTCAGGGTGTCGCTGAAACTTTTGGAATATTTCACAAACTCCTTTTTCTGGTGCTCCAGGGCCTTGATTTTAAAAAAAAATAACAACGGGTAAAATCCTCAAAAACAGCAGACATTTTTAACGGTGAAGTAGTGACCCTGTGTGATCCGTTACTCACTCTGCGATTCTGGTACTGATATTTCTTAATGACGTTGTTGACCGTGTCCAGGAGCTCCTTGATGGCGCTCGCTATGTCTCTGCAGGAAAACAAAAACAACATCTGACCCAGTGACACATCGGCAGCCTGGCCTGGGAGCCCAGTGTTCTGCACAGGCAGCGGCGAGCTGCTGCGTCAGCGGCTGCATTTATTTGGAAACGCACCTGGTCTGCAGCGTGTTTCACTCACTTGATAGTCTGTAGGAAGCGTACTCTGTCACTGATCTCATCAGGAATTTTGCTGAGGATGTGTTTCAGAGCCCTGGCCTTCTCGTTCAGGTCCTGGAACTCCTGCTCGGGCCGGTCAATCATGAACTCTGCAGAAAATCATTTGCTCAGCACTTTTTTTAAAGAAGTTACAGATGAGAACAGAGCCTGTAAGAGTAATCATGCACCTAGATTTCAGCCTGCTTTTTTTAAGAATAAAAGTAAATAACCAGTTACAATCACCATTAACTGCATTATTTGAAACTGAAAGCAGATTTCTGCACATGCCACATCGTGGACACTAAACTTTTCTTCTGCAGCACTTTCCAAACTCTGAGTGTCCAGCAGGCGGGGCTCAGGCCAGAGAATGTCCCGTTTGCTCGACGCCATCCCCTCCAACAGCAATAAATCAGCCAGGGAGCATTTCTCTGGCAGGCTGAGCTGGATTCTCCTCAACAAATTCCTCATGATTGGGTGGTCTCCCTTTAACTGTAGAAGCCTCCCGGGAGCCTCTGCAGCTCGATGGCGCCACCTCTATGATTCAGGAGGGCGGTGTGCAGAGTCGGGACCACGAAGGTCAAAAAGTTTCATCCTCATCGTCGCCTCCCGGGTGACCTTGGACTGACTGAACGGAACTCCAGGGGGCGTTAAACTGCCTAGAAATTCTTTGTTACCCAGTAGAAGAATTACTTTTCAATAACTCCATTCTAGGAAAGGCTTGTTCATTTATCTTCATTGCATAATTGCTACAAGGATACAGGTATTGATTAACCTGTAACGAGCGTTCCGACGGGCCTATGCATCTTTATTCTATAATCTGACAATCGCTGCCCTAGGGTGTGTTTTTCCACCAGCACAGAGGAGCTCCGGTAAACACAGTCACCTGAATTAATCGGTCCACGAGGGCTCGTTCTAAGGGAGGCGCTCACCTTCCACGTCGTCGGCTGCCATGCGCAGTAGCGATTCGGTAAAGTTGATCTGGACGTTCTTCTTCTCTAAGATCTTCATTATGATGTCCTGAGTCAGGCCGGGGTTCTCGCGCTCCGCCTGACAAAGTCGCATTGACAGAAGCAACTCATTCATGGGGAGGAGACATGTTTTCCTCCATCTAAGACTGAATGAGCTGAGCTGCAGGGATGAATGTTGAAAAGCTTTCCTGCTAAATAATTCAATAATGAATCATAGGGGCCACAGAGGACAGGAGAGATCCCAGCCAGTGAGACGGGTGAACAATGACCCACATCTGTCATAGTAAAACAGCTGTAAGGTGATCACACGTGCGCCTCCATCTCATTAATACTTCATCTGTCCTCACAGAGAACGCTGAGCCTGTCTGCAGTGGTCCAATCACAACTGTTACTTCAAGAGTAGGAATGTAAATGATGATGTGGCCACAATTCAGACCTTAATTTGTAGCCCTACTTAAATGCATGTATTGTTTGGTGATTGATCCCGCGTGTCAGCGCGGGTTGTGCTGGCGCAGGTTTGTTTCCTGCTCTGTCTCACCTTGATGAAGGCTGCTCTGAGCGTCTGAGCCGCTGAAAGGTTGATCCTCTCCAGCTAAAGAAGAGAAAGAACAGAGAGCATCATGGTAAATCAAAGGAACTTTTACAGTCCCTCACAGCACAGCCACATACACTCATCCTGGGCTGAACACAAACACTCGGTCAGGAATCAAAACAAAATTACACTTTTATTCATTTTCTAGAGCAAAATCCCAGTTGCACTTTAGTTTATGATTTAAATATGTCACCAACAGATAAACATGTATGCTTTTTATATCTTTCTTCTTATTTTATGATTACAATTTAATCGAATTGTAAAATGCATTTGTTTTCAGGTAATAACAGACAAACTGGCCTCAGGTCCAGTTTTAGGCTACAATAAGAAAAAACTACACAATGTGCCGGAAAACCCAGTAGAATTTCTCAGACTAAAGGTCAAATCAATGTAGCACAGATAAGAACTGGCCAATAGTGATGTCGCCTTTGCTGATAAGAAATTATTCCCGGCGCATTTTTTGTCCTATTGAATTCCAATGCTATGGTTGACACAAATATGCAGGTGGGGCAAGCTGAAGTGTAATTAGTGAAGAATGAGAACCATCTCAGAGGCTTATTAACTGTTAAATCAAGATAGTTTACAATAAATAAACAGAAACTGGAATGCTGATTTAAAGTTTCTCTGTTCAGCAGTTCTGAGTACATATCTGACAACAAAGAAGGGTTGTCCTGATTTCTTCAAGGAAGCTAAGCAATTACATGTGTAAATGGAAAGATTTTAAATGTGAAAAGGTGGTTGTTGCCAGGATTAGAGCCTTTACCTCATTAAAAACTGGGTACATCACTGCGTACAGCGTCATGGATACCATGGAGTTTGTCTCCGCTTCATTCTTCATCTCCTCCATTGTCATCCTCCAGGGAGGAGCAGCTCGTGTTTAGAAGGTGATGAGGAAACTGTGGCTCACACACACTCACACATGCACACAACCACCCACACACACCCTCACACACACTGTGGAACCTGAGCACACTCCAGAGTGACAAGTGCCTCAAAATAAGAAAAAGACAACAGCCAGATATTTATAAAGTTTTGGTTGTCACTTCACTGTAAGTGAAGATTATGTGGCAAATTATCTGTGACTTTAATGATGCACATTGACCTCATTCCTCATGTTTATGTTATTACAGAGGACACATACTTTCTCATTTAGACTACATGACCATTCCTAACCTTTCTGGAGCATTAAAATTACTCTAATAGAATAGAAAATAAAATCTAATCATTGGTCAACACTATCTAATAACCAGGCAATGACACTGTATGTTTTAAGATAGTGAAATAACCAATATAAAAGACTAAGATACTATTATGTAGCTTGTCACCAGGTGACTCTTACATAAGGAAGGCAGTGACACTCCTATACTCTGTTACCTGCAGCAAGAAAGTAACGCCTTTATGATCAAATCACACCCTAAATGTGGAATAAATAAATATAGAGTAATCGGAATAGTGTCAGTGTTAGGAAAAGTGTGTTCCACTTGAGTTTACGAGTAAAAACACACTGGTATTATACTAACTAAGCTATATGTTAGACTATTAGTGTATATAGCGCTGTTAAATTTCGTATTTTGTTCAGATTAAAGAGGACTCTGGCACGATCACTGGCTAAATATCAGGCTAAACTGACTATCTAGGAGTATGCTTTCAGCCCCAGGTAACAGCTAACCTGATCGGCTAAATGGGCATGACAATCAAAACAGAGCATGTAATAGTAACTGAAATTTTCACACATTTTTGAATGGCGTGTGCTACAAAGCATCATTAACGTTATGATGATTGACTCTTTGCAATGACCTATATATCGAAATCTATCTAAAACAATACATTATTGAGGCCTATGGCCGACCAAATCAACGGTAGCAGGGTGCTAACAGTTAACAACGTAGCTTGCGCGTTAGCTTCAGTAAACCCAGATATACTTGATTTTTCTATGGCTACAGCACGTCAGAGAACTGCTATATGACATGTACTTGAGTCGCATTATATATATCAAACATGTTCTAGTATCTACCTTTGGCCTGACTTCTTTTAAAGCCTGGTTTCACCGTCGAGTGCCTTTTAGCTGCTATGTTTTCTTTACAACTTAAGGCGGAAGTTTTTTTGGACCGTCCACAGCGACATCTTCCGGACCAAGACTACGTAGACAGACACTGTCCAATCAGAAAGGGAGTGGCTATGACGCTATGCTAGTGTAGCGCAATAGTTTCTTTGATACCAAATTATATATTTTTAACAACAGAGGGCTCTCTTCTTCTGCTGTCAACAACCCCCTTTGCTTAAAAATTGTCCCAAGTACACAACTTTTCAGCTCACAAGATTTTACAAGGAAACATTTTAGTGGAGGTCAATCATCACTGACAAACTGGAAAAGAGCATGGCTTTTTGAAATATTTGCTAATTTAACATCAATCTTTACTTCCTTAAAGAATTCCAGATGCTGCTAAGCTCCTTACTGTAGGTAAACAATAAGGAGAGAAAAAATTGTTATCATTCTTTACTCCCAAATGCCTCAAGTGAAATATTTGTCTTACAGCTTATGGATATACTCATCCAGCCATTTCCTTCATTCTTCTTTTTTATTTTCTGTGTGGTCCTACTGCCCACATACCCTAATTATAATTATATCTCATTGATCATCAGTTATCTATTGTTTATCAACTGATGTCTTTGTACTTTTGAGATTGTAAATCACATTAAAATGATTTGTTTCAATTACTAGCAGTTTCCAAGACTAAATACACAAAAATGTTTTGAAAAACGCACATTTGCTATAATATTGCTATTATTATGCTACTTTTGCAAAAGCTGCAGCTGCTGGTGCTATTGATAATACACATTGCTCTCGCGTTATTAAAATGAAAGTGGGTGCGGAGAATAAGGTCAGAAGCAAGGGTCGCGCCAAGTTAAATATAGATGTCTAAATGTATGCCTTACAAATATTATTTAATATTTTATTTAATTTTAATTGAACCTGAAAAAAGGCATTAGCGTTCTCCTCCTAAAAGTTCACTGGTCTTATGGTTCTTTTTAGAAAACTTCCTTGACGAACACGGGAATTTTCCATTGCAAAAAAAAAAGAAAAAGAAAAAGAAAGAAAAAAGGGCTTTTTACTGTAGGTGCCACGTGATTGCTTTACACCCACGTGCCGCATTTCATTGGCTGGGGGCCCGGTGACGTCACCGGATCGGCGACGGTGCTAAGACCTCTGTGAAAGGTGGTTTTAGGTCCACGAAAGCTTCAATCTTCCCAGATAAGATATTGGAGCATCATTCTTAGAACCAGCTGCTCAGAAAACCATCGGCGGACAGCGGTGACGCCGTAGTGCAGATCAGGTGATGCGACCTCTGGGTTTTTTGGTCCATTTTTTAGTTACCACAATTTAAATCTAAATCTTAATTTTCATCGACAGAGTTCCTCCAAGTAGTACTAACAGCTACAAGCCAAGAGTAATAGAACTTTCTGTGTATTTAAAGGAGCCTTAAAATCATAGATGGGTGCAGTGGCGACATGTCGAGGAAGTGGATGAATCATTGTGCTACAAGGAAACTGCTTTACTATAACCTGGGTGTTTTGTGTGGGTTTTGTTTTTTTGTCTCTTGCAGAATCTGCGATCATGTCTGTTAACATTCACATCAACAGCCCTAATGTGCAGTACACAGATACGCACATCACGGCTCGCTATTCCTACCAGACCACTTCCGTGCACACAGAGGAGAACAATATCACGGTAACCGATCTGAGCCCTTCGAGATGCGCATACATGCAAATCCGTCATCTGCGGACACTAACCTCTCTGTTTGGGACGCAGGTGAGCCCCTGCACCACAGAGATGACGTTCCGCACGGAGAGGCGTGTGCCCCGCCTGGGTGTAATGCTCGTGGGCTGGGGTGGCAACAACGGGACCACTGTCACGGCCACTGTCCTGGCCAACAGCCTGGGCCTTACCTGGAGAACCAAGACTGGGCCAAAGGTGAGCAGAATCTATGTGCCCTATTTGGACGAATACCCTGTGATGATTGCAGACACTTGTCAGCAGTGTGACTGCTCAGAGGCCATTGGATAAAAGTTATTGTCCTCTTATCATCCCAGTGCTACTGCTGTATTATAAAAATACTGTAACTCACTCTACAGTTTATTATGACTTCGTTATGCTGACATGATTTAGAAGATTAAGGACTTGAGTGACACTGTTCCTTGGATTTACTCCTTATAAAGGCATGGTTTTTGTTCTGAGTTTTTGTTTTCACGGTGGATGTTTTTTTCCCCTCCTGGTTCTGTGAATTCAACACACTTTTGCTAAACCATAATTTCCTTATTCGGAAATGCAGACTGATAATCTTAACTCTCTATCTCCCGCATTCCCACAGAAAGCAAACTATTTCGGCTCCCTCCTGCAGGCGTCAACGGTGTGTTTAGGCTCAGGGCCTGAGGGTGATGTCAACATACCCTTCTGTGACCTTCTTCCCATGGTGCACCCCAATGATATCGTCTTTGACGGTACGAATGTTTGCACTCGGGCTGATTAAAGTCTGACCTTTGACATGCAAACAGAGGCAAAGGAATTTTGCCACAATGCAGGGTCAAAGACCTGGAGGCTTGTTTTCAACAGTTTTCAAACATAGTCTAATGATTACAAAATGTGTTAAGAAAAGGCACATCTTCTGCTGGAACTACATCATTACACTTATGATTATAGGCTGGGATATCTCTTCCATGGATCTCGGCCATGCCATGGAGAGAGCGCAGGTGTTTGACTGGCCCTTGCAAGAGCAGCTGCGACCGTACATGAGTCGCATGAAGCCGAGGCCGTCCATTTATATCCCAGAATTCATTGCTGCTAACCAGGAAAGTCGTGCAGACAATGTGCTCACTGGGACCATAGCGGAGCAGGTATGTTTGGGAACTCTTCATGCCAAACTGAATTCCTGTGTTGCGTAATATGTTTTTTCTGATTAAATGCTCTTGCAGGTGGAGCAGATTAGAGCTGACATAAGGGACTTCCAGCAGTCCAGCGGCGTGGACAAAGTGATTATCCTGTGGACCGCCAATACTGAACGCTTCACTGATATCATTCCTGGGGTCAACGACAGTGCACATAGCTTGCTAGCAGCTATCCAGGTGAGATGTGGGAGCATTAGCCTCTTTCTATGTGTTATTTTAAATATTCCTCCTTATTAGAAACCAGGAATGCAGCTAAAAGTTTACCAAACTAATCAATGCCAGCCTAAATTCCAGTTACTGTTCAGTGGCCATGAGTCGCCCAATGAATATTTAATTTCCTCCTAATGCGGAGGAACAAATGGTAATCCTCCATCACATTTAGTAATTAATAAAGCTTAGAGGATGAAAATTAGGAATGCAATTCTCTCATGAGCAGCTTTTCATTTTATACCAGATCAGAGGAAGAAAATGATGATTTGTCCCTTGTGGATGAGCTCTTTTATGTGTTGTCTTCAGGGAGCTTGTTCTGCTGTCGGCAATAAGTGCGTCTGGTAGATTTACTGTATGATCTTCAGCAAATTGCTCGTTTTTTGAAACGGGCATGAGGTTAACGTTAGATTAGAGCTACAGAGATGTGATGAGTCTCAGGGGAAAAGCAGTCTTGTGTCTCAAGTTTTTTTTTCTCAGTGTAAATGACACACTTGGCTGTCATCGCCTTTCTCTTGTTTGTTCATCTATCCATTAGGCCGGAGCAGAGGTTTCTCCCTCCACGCTGTTTGCAGTGGCCAGTATACTGGAGGGATGCGCCTACATCAATGGATCCCCGCAGAACACTTTTGTACCCGGGGCCATCGAGCTGGCCGTCCAGAAAGGGGTCTTCATCGGTGGGGACGACTTCAAATCTGGTCAGACCAAGATCAAGTCGGTGCTGGTGGACTTTCTGGTCAGCGCCGGGATTAAGGTCAGGAAAAAAAAAAATCACTATAGAAGAAATGAAAAAACATTACATGGGAAAAACTAAGGATGCTGATATTGGCCGAGGAGCCTAAATTAAACCATAAAATTGGGTAATTTGAGAGGTTGTTCAATTTTCTGTAAATCTGCATGAAATTCAGCTTTTCCTGAGGGTGGTCATGGACGCCCGCTTTTGGAGTCTGAGCCTCCTAGTGGCCAAGTGACGTATTATTCTTTTAAACAAAGGATATGAAAATGACCTGTCTGCATCAGACTGAAAGCACCTTGATGTAAAAGGCCCTTTTCTTCCCGGGAAATTATAACGAGCTCCTGTACCCTTCAACAGCCGACCTCCATTGTCAGCTACAATCACCTCGGCAACAATGATGGGAAGAACCTGTCTGCCCCACAGCAGTTCCGCTCTAAAGAGATCTCCAAGAGCAACGTGGTGGATGACATGGTCCAGTCAAACCACATATTGTACCAGCCTGGAGAGAAACTGGACCACTGTGTGAGTAATTTAGGAGACGGAAAGCTAATGACGTTCTCGCCCGTGTATGAAGAAAACCGGTCAGGGTTCATAACCGTCTCTGCGCTATTCCAGGTGGTGATTAAATATGTCCCCTATGTGGGAGACAGTAAGCGTGCCATGGATGAGTACACGTCTGAAATAATGATGGGAGGGACCAACACTATTGCTATGCACAACACCTGTGAGGTTAGTATTTATCTTCAAAACCAGTTCAGCAGCTTCCAGTGTGACTTTTATCTGCAGAATAAATGCTGTTGAGAGCTGTTCTTCCTTATCTCACTGCAGCTCATTAGTGCCAGAGTATTACAGTTAATCCCTCTTGATGAGTCTTGGAACTAATTTCAAGTGACATCTTTAGGTCATTAGCACAGTTAATTGGTGTTTCACTAGTTTTGGCTCCTCATGTTGAGCAGTCATGAGATATTATGTGGTAAATGCATATTTATGGACCACATCTAGTGCTATTTATGTACTATTTATATAATCAATGACGTGCAAGCAGAACTGCATTCATGACTTTATCGAGATGCATTTCTTCAACCACGAATCTCTTATATAATGTCCTCCTGTCTTCACAGGATTCTCTACTAGCCAGCCCAATTATCCTGGACCTGGTGATCCTGACGGAGCTCTGTCAGCGTGTGACAGTCCGGCCACAGGGGGAGGAGGAATTCCAATCCTTCCACAGTGTCTTGGCGCTTCTTGCCTTCCTCTGCAAGGCCCCCCTCGTTCCACCTGGGACTCCAGTTGTTAACGCGTTCTTCCGCCAGAGAGCATGCATAGAGAACATCATGAGGTATGAAGACTGTTTCTTCGTCGGCTGCTGCTCTGTAGAATAAAAAATAACTGCTGTTATTAAATTTGGAGAAGGCCTTTCGTGACAACAGTACTCTTGTTTTCCAGAGCGTGCCTGGGTCTTCCTCCTCAGAACTACATGCTGTTGGAACACAAGTTGCAGAGAAATTTCTTCTCACATATGACCTGTAATGGTGAGGTTGCTACTTTGAAGAAAGTAGCCCTGATGAATGGGACCGGCAAGCCATTCACAAATGGCTTCTATACACATGGAGATGATATAGCATATCCAGTGTAAAGACAACACTTCAGTTGTGTTACAGAAGTGATAGTCCATTTGCGATCTTGTTCATATTATTCCAATGGCCTCATCTTATTGTATGAAATATGATATTGATATATATATAGATATCTATATATATCACAAGAAGACTTAAACAAATACAGCTGAAAAGTCAAAGTCACTGCCGCCTCTTGCTCAGCGCAACATCCAAACATGTAGATGCAAAATCCCAGACATGTGTTTTAAAATGCATGTGGGGAAAAATGGATTGATGGATGGATGGATGGATGGATGCATTTTAAAAGTCAGACCTGCTTACAAAACTACTGCTCATCCCCTGGGCATTCTTTATGTTAACTGTTCTGTTCTGTTATTCATATAAAATTAGAATTACACAAACAAGCATAATAAAGGTTCTTTAGAATAATGGGTTGTAGTCACATATCATACAGCACAAAACTTGAACCTGCCTTGTGAAAATGAAATACAGTTGTGTGTTATTGAAGTGAAGTGCAGATTTTGGTAGAGAAGCTGTGAAGATGTATAACATTTGAAGAAACTCCAATGGATGATGCAATTTCTTTGCAAACTATGGTTATTGCACTTCAATAATTATTTTTGTCATGTTTTAGGGAGTTGGCTTTTTGTAGTGTTTTATTAATAATTTAATTTGTGAAACGGGCATTTATATACAATAAATTATGTAAAATTCCTGTATTTTTGTTATGTATTTTTAAGGGCACAATACATGACTCGTGTTAATACAAATATATTTTGAACGTACTAGAAATCTAACCAATCGCCAACAAAATCTAACACCATATACAAAAAAATACAAATAAATATACAAAAATATCTAAAACTGGTTCAAAATGTCAGTTTCTGGTCAAATGCAGCAGAATTACCACACCAGCGGTTTCCGGTTTGTCGCTTCCGCTTCCGTCGCTGCGACACACGTGACGCCACCAGCAATGGCGGACAAAGAGAAGCGCCGGTCTGGGGCAACTCCTCCCGGGATGCCCGAGGGCAGTGTCGCGAAGTCGGACACCGACAAGGAGTTCCTGTCGCAGGCCGGGGTGGGGGAACTGCTGCGCGGGGCCATCCTGAAGATGGTGGAAGCCAGGTCGGACGACCCAATCGGCTTCTTGGCCGATCACTTTTGCCACCTCGCCTCCGTAACGGAGACCAGCGGCGGGAGCGCAGGTGGTTGCGGGGATACGGACCATCCGACCAGCAGCCCGGGAGCGCAGGAGCAGCAGCGCCTGAACCGGGCGCTCTGGCACCTGCGGCTGGCTCACCATTCACAAAGGTTTGGGCAAAAGAATATTTCATATCTTAGCCCCTGTATGTTCTCTGACTGCTCTGATACAGATGTTTAATTATTCACATATTTACTGGAATGTCTGCTGGACTGCAGACTGGCTTATTATGACAGTCAATCTAATTTAATATATTTTAAATTTAATCAGCTGTATGATTAAGAATATTTAAATAGATTGTTATTCATTCGGGGGGTTTTTTATTTTGTGAATGCAAAATAACATTACCAATAAAACTAATAATTGGAAAGCAAAAATATGGACAAGTAATGTTACATATATTTTCAAATACCTGATTAACTTTTTTTCCCCTCTCTCTCCCATCCAGTTCAGCCTTTAGCAACAATGTTCGTGTAGCCTACGACCTTTTGAACCTCACTGGAACCTGTAGACTTGACGGAGACGGCCCTGATGGCTTCTGCGCTGACAGCCTGACAGGAGGAGGAGGAAGAGGAGGAGGAGGAGGAGGAGTGAGAGGAGGAATGTACTCACAGACTCTGCAGTGCCTGTGCAGTGAAGGTGGAGTCCCAGCGTCCACTTCCGCTCCACTGCTGCGTCGCCTCCATTGTCATGACCACGAGGCCGTCCCTTACGATGTCTTCCGTCACGGCGTGCTCACGTGTGCGGTTTTCTCGGACTACATCCGGCAGGCCCAGAGGCTTTATGCTGAAGTGTGCTGCCCAAATGAAGGGCCTGCCTCGCGTGCACTGTGTCAGGCGGTGCTGGGAACCTTGAAGGAGGCCTTGGAGACATCCCAGGGCGGTGATGTAAACTGCTGCGTGAATGCTAATACGAATGCTAAATCCTGTTTGGAGGCTAATGTCAAGGCTATACGCTTCCTGGAAGCCAGTGCCAAGATATCGCCACACAAGCTGGCCCAGGCCATAGCAAGAGCACAGACACGGGGGCCGGGGGGGAATATGGATGCAAAAGAGTTTGAGAATGCTGCAGCGGAACTATTTATCACCAGAGTTAAAGTAGTTTCTTAAATTGTTTGTCATATGTCAATATATAAAGAAGTCAATAGGATAAACTCTAACCTACTAACCAGAGATACACTAAACACAATAACTTATTAGTTGGAAAAGTGCTGGCATTCACGACAGTTTTCACTATTATACTGTTTTGATGTGGGATAAGCTCTTGAGTAAGTGCAATGTTAGACTTACTGTAACATGAATTACTATAGAATGGATGTTCACCTGCATGTTTCACTTAGGCTGTTTGGAGGTGTCGTGACCTACTGATCACAGCTGAAATAAATGTTGTATTTTAGCATCAAAGTCAATAACCAGGTATGTAAGAGACACACAGAGGCCTTGAACTGTAAATGACTGCTTATCCTGCCTGTTCAGTGAGACCAATATTTTCAATATTTTGAAAGGGAAAAAGTGCCGCATTGAATATTGGTGATTCTACATTTCGATAGAAAGATTACGATTCCTAAAACAACATTAAAAATTAGTGATCACAACTGTCTCCAACATGAATAAAGGTGGGCAAACCTGTATAGCATTATTTACACTGCTCTAATGTGAAATGAGCAATATTTCAGAATGTGACAAAATAAATAAAAAAAATCTCAATCATAAATAATGTGTTGTTACCCTTTAAATGTATTTTATATTTGTAACATGAATGTGATATATTGTCAAAATAGAATACAAAGAATAGCTTCACTTGTCCACTACATTCTGTCGGACGCTAGGTGGCAGCACTTATCTAACGCAATAATAAAATAGAATGAAGAAGAAGAAGCCGGAAGTACCGGCTTCGCTAACAGAGCGAGATGTAGGCTCTGGCTTCGTGTTTACATTTCATATGCGTCCTGAATGTATTTAGGAGGATGGAGGAGGATGAGCAGCTGCGGTCGTTCATGTTCCTCATGACGTACCTGCTGCTGAAGCGATGGAGAGACATCAACAACGCCAACGTTCAGAGGCGGAATGAGATCCAGAGACGCATCCGACATCGGCAGTATTTCTTTCAGAGACAGAGGAGGATGCTTCTGGTCAGTGCCTCTTAAAATGCTGTTTAAATAAAACAGGAATTGCCAGTTTACAAAATATTAACAAATAAAACACCACAAAGAATCCTACCCGTTATATGCCCGGTCACAGATAAATACTTCAAGTGAAAAAAAAAAGGGGGATTATTATTATTTTGCAATTTAAAATGTGAACATGAATTGGAAAAAAATTATGAATTATGCACATTTCAGTCCATTTCGCGGTCATCGCAATTTATTAAAAATGTTCATTATCAGAATAAATAAACAATATAAGCAACTCTATTTTTATTTAAATTAGGTTGAATATTAGAAATAGTTTGAATAGCCCATTTAAACAGGTGATTGTTTTCCTAAATGTTTTGCTTCCAAAGTGTTGTATTTCAGTTATTAAAAGAAGATACAAAGGGTTTATCTTGTTTTATTAACAAGTCTTTGTTGATTTTCCGTGTAGATGATGATAGCAGGAGGGATTCGTTCCAACGTTCGCATCCGCACTCGCCCCTGGACCACCACCGCCAGCACTGATTGGTGGGAGAGAGTGGTGATGACAGAATTCCAGCCGCCTGATTGGCTGGATAAGTTCCGCATGAGCCGGGAGACGTTCTTCTACCTCTGTGACAAGCTGAGGCCCCGCCTGACTCGCCAGGACACCACCTTCCGCTTGGCGCTCCCGGTGGAGAAGCGCGTGGCCGTTGCTCTGTGGCGCCTCGCCTCCAACGTCGAATACCGCACCATCAGCGCGCTGTTTGGCGTGGGAAAATCCACCGTGTGCAGGTGCGTCAGGGACATGTGTCATGCTATTGTAGCGCTCCTGAGCTCCGTGTACTTACGTGCCCCGAGCGAGCAGGAGCTGCAAGACTCAGCCCAGTGTTACTTATCCTCCTGGGGCTTCCCTCACTGTGTCGCTGCTATAACAACGCTCCACACCGCCATCATCACCCCATCCAACAACGCGTCCGACTATGCCAACCCTGCCGGATGGCTCTCTGTGGTCTCTCAGGTAGAAAAGCTGCAGCAAACGTCCGCCCATTGTTAGCATGTCAGTAGCATGACGTCGTGGTGTGGTTTCAGGTGGTTGTCAACGGCAGTGGGCAGTTCTGGGATGTGTGTGCCAGTTTCCCAGGTGGAACAGACCCAGCTGATATCCTGCAGAACTCGTCGCTGTGGGCCACAGCTGCAGAAGGCGGCCTGTCGCCATCCCTGCCTCCTGTCTTCATGGGAAGACCACTCAGGTTAAGACAGGAAATGTTAACATTCATTAACAAGACACTCCCACTCCAGGTTTGAGTTTGTGTGTTTCGGACTGAAACCCAGCTGTTCTGTGTAGGTATGTGATACTGGGAGAGGCGTGTTACCCTCTCCAGAGCTGGCTGATGAAAGTCTATTCAGAAGAGGAGGGCAGGAGGGGGAAGAAAACCATGATGACGGAACCACAGCGGCTCTTTAACCACCAGCTCAGGAGAGCGCTGCGTGCACCAGAAGAGACGCTGCTGAGGCTGAGAGCACGCTGGCAGTGCTTGAGCAAGAGGAACGACTGCGGCCTGGACGTGGTTCCCACCATGATCCTCGCCTGCTGCATCCTGCACAACATGTGCGAGTCCCACGGGGATGCCTTCAAAGAGGCCTGGCAGGCTGAGGTGGTCGAGGCGGAGAGCCCTCAGCCCAGCCACAGGCAGCTCATTGCAGCCAGCGCAGACCAAAGTCCCGCAGAGGAGGTCCGACGCCTCTTCTGCCAGTACTTCGAACAGCAAAGAGCTGAAAAAAACCACTAAAAATGTGCCTTGATAAATTTGTCTATATACCAGCACTTAGCTTTAAGGTAACTTGTATCACACCAAGCCTTATTAGTTTTTTAAATGTGTGACATGTACAGAGAATTGTAGATAATGCAGATACTTGTATGTTTACTGTTGCAATATAAATGTTCCATAGGCTCCAGCAGACCCCTTCAACCCAAGTGTGGATAAAGCAGGCATAGAAAATGGATGGATGGATGTTCTATTCCTGGGAACCTGTATAGTTTCTGTTTATTTTGTGAATTTTGTAGCTGTGATTAGTGTACATTTGGAAAAAATAGACGCTATTTCTGCATTTCGGGGTGTTAATGTCGTTTCTTAATAGAAGTAATAAATATTAATTTTAAATGAAGTTCCGTCTTACGGCCGCGAGGTGTCGCTGCTGCCTCGCCACACGTTAACTCGTCATTAACTCTTCTTTCTGCTGCTTCTTGAGTTATAGTCATTAAATGGTCTGCTTCATTGGTTACTTACACGTCGACGATCGGGTTTGGCCATGTTTGAAAGCTCTTCTCGACGGCGTGTGCACTTTTACGCATCAGGTGGTGGAATTTTGCAGCGGTGTAGGCTCACCGCTCTCCCGACGGTGCATTTTTTGAAAGTGCAAAAGAGCTTTGCGATTAATAGACTCTGAAGCGCTCCAGCATTTTTAGTAAAGCGGCGCGGTTAGATCCCACCCCGGAGATCCACCTCGTTCCTCCAATTGGTCTGCCACAAGCCCGTTTCCCTGCGACTCCCTGTCAGTCATTATCGGAGCATCTCCGATTTGCTTGGCATCGGGCTGGTGCGGGTGCCGACCTCGGGTTTTTTTT
>BJFM01002955.1:73481-88476 GCA_016586285.1 Arothron firmamentum
CTGTTTTCTTTTCTTTTCTTTTTTTTTTTTTTTTTTTTTCCTTGCGCCGATCATATTCCTGGCGAAAGTCTGCGGTCGGGCGCAGGTGTTCCCCCTCCAACGTGCAGCGTCGGTCGCGCTTTTATGTTCCGAGTCGGGATGTGATTTGGGTGCTGCCCTCCCATCGCTAGCTAGGCGGACAAATTCCTTCAACCAGCTTGCTGTTTAATCACTGCGGGCTGACATAACATTAGCCGGAGCGTCGCTACGTGGGCTAGCAGGCTAGCAGTTTAGCATTGGTAGCCGTTGCGTGTGTTTTAGCATATGCTGGCTAATGTAGTTAGTGGTGAGCGGACGCATTACTGCGGCGTGGATCGCGCTAAAACGTTTATCTCGTCAATCTTAGCCGACTAGCCAAGACTTCTAAGTTTACTCGCGTCAGCTAGGGTGGCTAACGTCGGCCACGGAGTCAACTATTGCTGCCTCGGCTTCTCGACGTTGCAGTTAGTAGCCGCTCCTGACGGATTGAGCCCAGTGACAGGTGAAATACTTGGTTGGAATACCGAGGAATAGCCAGGTTTAATGCTCTAACGCGGCCATTCGATGCTAATCTCATAAAGGAATTTTAGCCTGGCCGTATCCAGTCAGAGGAGTTGTCACAGGGAGGCCCGAACGTCTCCCGGGTCCCTCCCCTGCCTGAATTTCCAGTGATTTGCCGTGAACACCCGGGCGAAGTCGCGGTTGCTCTCGCCTAGGGGGGACAACTTGACAGCGAGGCCCCTAGCTCGTCTCCCCTCCCCCAGTCCCGTCCATCCATCCGTCCAGCCTGACAGACCACCTCCCCCCCTCCTCCTCCTCGTTTGATACCGAAGCGACTACCGGGGATTTGGGAGAAGCTGAAACCGTGGGCAAGCGTTACCGGGTTCCACCTAAACTGGGCTGCCCAAACCGGTGGGGATGACTCTGGAGTCCATGATGGCTTGCTGCCTGAGCGAAGAGGCGAAGGAGTCGAAACGAATCAATGCAGAAATTGACAAACAACTCCGCCGAGACAAACGAGACTCCAGGAGAGAGCTGAAATTACTTCTTCTCGGTAGGTGACGTGCTTATGTTCAGATGCTCGCTTGTTTTTTTTAGTCTTTTTATCCGTTTTATTGAAAACTCCCCTCCTTGGGCCTTCTTGGTAAAGCTAACAAATACATGCTGCTAGTTAAGGTTGCTAGCTGCAGTGCTGCTTTGAGTACAGTATGTTATGGCACGGTGGCTAAAACGCCTACCTTATCCTTTTTTAAGTTATATTCTTTGACGTAGCAGGATTATTTATATGTATATATATATATATTTTTTAAAAGAATAACCAAACGGGAAGCCAACGCGTTGTAGCACTTTTCTGTGCATTTTGGCTGGAGCGCGGACATCGAAGTTGCATAGATGTCACCGTTTACAGGCTGCCACATGTTTGTCAGTGGGCCAGTTTGACAATCTAAACCAGCCCTCCAGCCAGCCATCCACAAGTGCCTTCGGCTGGAAGGTGAAGATGGTCAGCCGATAAACCAGCAGCTTACAGGCTGCTTTCCACTGTTGCTCTCGCCGGGTTGCGTAACACTTGCAGGGCTGCAGGCTCCAGGTGCCTGATCTGTGTATTATATCGAATTAATTGATGTTTGGTTACTATAAATCCACCGAGGGTGCTGCATATGTGCATATATGAAGGACATGGGCAGAGATCTGCTCCCTCTGCCTGTAGTCTAGCTGAGTAGGTTAGCTATTTTTACAGCCAGTGTGTGGGCAGGTGGGAGCTGCTGTTGAATAAGTTGCTCTGCACTGCATTGATTCATAGTTTTGTGGACGCTGCTCCATCACAAACATGTTCTGTGATGCTTTGTGTGCACTTTCTAACCCCCCGCCCACCCCTTCAAACAACAGATAAGTGCCAAAGCTCCTCGCCAGTGGCCATTTTTAGGACAATTGCAATTATCTAGGCTGCATGCTCGGTTTTTTAAAACGTTTGCTCCCGTTTCTGCTGCAGCCCCGGTTATTTGACATGTGTGTCTCCTTTCATTTCCCCTCTGAATACCTCCGCTCGCAGAAGTAGGCCACACCAGCGCCCTGTCTTTACTGGGACGCAGGCTTTTATGCGCCATATGTTTAATTTGCCTTTGTGCCGCGTTCCTCCCCGCTTGGCCAAGGTGATCGGGTTAAAAGTGCTGCATTCTTTAGATCGGTGTGTCGGAATTGTCTCCTCTGGTTTAGATGATTCCAGCCTGTCTGCTGATGCAGGGGTGCTGCAGAAAGCAGTCGCTCTAGCATCAGAGGGCCTTCCTGTGTGACTTTCGACCGTCGGCGCACACCTAGGTCGGGACGTGTAAGGCGGGATTAGCGCAGGGCTTAATAGGCTTGGTTAAACACATCCGCTGCTCAGACTTTGAGATGTCACTGACTCCTATTATCCCATGACATTGTCCTCAGGTCCTCGAGTCCTCGGTAAGCCTCTCCACGCCTCGCCGCAAAAAGAACCCCATCACGCGATATTGAAGTTTCCTGTCATTTGAGCCATTAGCCGCCCGATTATACCCAGCATCTGGTCTCAGGTTCACACTTAGTTACTTTGTCGTGCATTAAGAGATTCCATAGATCGGTAATTTAATTTGCGATGCATTGAGAGCAGATTAACCAACGTACCAATCAGGGCCAGGGCCGCAGATTGTTCGCGTTGGGCGATAATGCAAAAGCCATCCGAGGTTTGATCTGCTCTGTTTGCACAGTTGCAGATACGAGTTTCCCTGTTGACACATGCAGCAAACGGCGGGAGGACGTATTCAGAGCCAGCAGGCTGAAAGAGGTGCAGAAATGTACGCTTTGGCGTGAAAGTGCGCTCTGCTCGACGCACGAAGCAGTTGAGCCGCGGGCTAGCTGCAGGGTTGCTCGTTAAGAATGAGATCGTTGGGATAATTGACTTAGACTGAACCCACAAGTTAGCTTTATTAAAGTAAAAGGATCTGACCTTAGTCAGGATCCATATATGCACAGACGCTCCTCTTTCCTGTAGCTCTCGGCACTGAAAAACCATTTAAAAAAAAAATGGCTGAAGTTTGCAATTCAACCAGTTTGGAAGCAGTTCGCACCAGCCGTCACCGTCACAACCCGGAGGATGGTTTTATTCCTCCGGTCGGAAGGGATCTTGTTGTCGTAGCTGTGTAAATACCACTCTTCCTTTCCAGCCTGGGTTATTTGTATTCTTCCACGCAGTTCATCACACACCCACTCGCCGCTCTGCATGTGCGCTCATCGCAGCCCCTGCTACATTCAAACGTGACGCCCGTCCGGATTTTTTTTTTTTTAAAGGCAAAAACGCGGACCTTTGCGCCGACTCTCGCGGCTACTCAGGAATCCTGCTAAAGTCGGGATTATGGGGCATGTGTGAAAGGGGCTTAAGTGATCAGGAACTCATTAAGGCCTTCACACACTAACCTGACAGTTGCTCACTCGGCCTCTTTTTTCCCCCTCTTTAGTTTCTTCCTCGTGGTGTAAAATAAGAGCTAATTGCTAAGGGCTGCAATTGCCAACACGGCTAATCGATCACCCCGAAGCGTCCGGGCCGCGGTTTCCTCCACGTTTGTTTGTGTTTATGGCGATCTTTGGCGATGCGCCGCCCCGCGCGTCTGCTGCCCTTTACGGTTAGTTGATAAGTAACCTCATTTTTATGTCGTATTGCACAAGAATACGCTTCTGCCCGTGTTTACGCCAGGAGGTAAAATAATGAAACTCAGCGATGTTTGGGTCAGGCCCGCCGGCTAATCTCCGGCCAGCGCTGCTGCTGCAGGTAAAAGCCGTTAAAACCTGCAGCTTTGGCAGGAGAGCCTCCAGTCCGGCCGGCCGTCACCCAGGGCCATATCAGGCCATCCCGCCAGCTTCCTGCTCCACACACCAGCGGTTTGCCTCTACTTGGTCAAAACACGGCGCAGGCAGGAGCCGCGGCCTCCGCTGCGCTGGTAAATGAACTGCCGGAGCGAGCGGACGTTGAGTAGCGAGCTGGAAGGGCAAAGGTTTTAGGGTTATCCCGAAGTGCTGACTGGTTAAACGGCAGTGACTCGGCAGTCGCTGGGAGGTCTTTTTTTATTTTTTTGTATTTTCACACTAATGCTTCCAGGCTGGTGGTGTTTATTACAGACATTTCTCCTGAGTAGATCCAAGAGAATTTTCACTTTTGGGTTGAAAAAAAAAAAGACAGAAATCCCATTTAAGGACAGGCTCCGAGCGTGTGGAACGGCTCGGTAGCTGAAAGGCTTGCTGATGGCTCGGTAACACCGTCAGAGCTTTAATGTACAGTCGTCTGCCAAGTGCTCATTGATTGAATTGTTCCTGCCGAGCCTCCCGTCTCAGCGGTGCCTCCCGCTACTACACATCCGGAACATTCTGATTGAACTAAGACCAAACTCGGGGGTTAGGCGCCGATGTTTATTGCTGACCTTTCTGCTTTTGCCAAGCCATCTTATTTTGATCATATATGGCAATAGGGATCTTGTAGCTCTACTCCTCAGTGTGTGTGTGTGTGTGTGTGTGTGTGTGTGTGGGTGAGCGAGCCCCGTGCTTTAATGCCACTCGATGTGGACCCTGCTGGTCAGTTATTACTGAAATCCTCTTTATCATGGTCAGAGACTTTTTAATATGGTAACCATAATGCGAAGGGCTCTGGGAATACTGTCGAGCCGAGACCCCCTGATATCAACATACTGAACAATTTACTCAAGAAATAAGCTTCCTTTTTAGGTTTTAAGCAACCATCTGCGGTTCCATCTCCTATCTGAAACAGATCAGGATTAGGTATCGTAGCATTAGCTTGTTTTCTCTCCAAATGCTAATAAATTGGGCAGCTTTGCACCAAAGTTGATTTGGTTGGTCAGGATAAACTGCACAAGCAGAGATTAAAAATCAGAAATAAATCCTGACAAAACTGTCCAGCGGGAACAAAAGGGAAGCTGTCAATCCAAGTGGCGTTCAGGGGGGCCAGCCAGTGTTGTTAGCATGGCTGCTGTGGGGAAATAAATGCAGAATGCTGCGCTGCAAAAGCGCGTGAAAGCCGTGGCTAACGACCGTGGACGCCGTGTGCAGGAGTGCAGGTTTGGCCAGCTTGTGCAGCTCTTTCTGTGAGAGTGCCCGAGCACCAAAGTCTCTGCTGTATATGAAAAGATATGATTATCAGCAGCACATTTGTCGCCACGCTGCCCTTAAAACTTGGTGCCCTGCAGCGCGATGGCAGTTAGCGATGGGCGTTGGCGCTCTCCAAGCATTCTCCACTCCACAGTAAAATAAGCGCGTTAGCTAAGCAGACATGCTTCTTGTAAGGCATTAAAATGCACACACAGGTGGTGGTGATGACGATGATGAGGGAAGAGGCTTCGTCTAAAATGTGCTGCCTCCGTCTGTATCGCCCGTCTCTAATCTTTACGGCCATCTGCATTATCTGATTGGTTCCGTGTTGCGAGGGACAGCCGAGCGACAGCCGTGTCCGCTGTGGGCAGGTAGAGAGCCCGACCTTCACTGATCACCGTCGCTCTGCACCAGCTTTCAGAGATTTTACACTGTGGAATTTGGCTGCAGCTCTGAAATTGCGCTCTATGGTTCACGGTTAAACTCTGTAGTTAATCTGCTATTCAAATGTGCAGCTGCTGGCGTGATAAAAACCAGAAACAGGCCCAAACCCTGAAGTCACTCTAAGTTATTCATTAATCCTCAAGTCACGGGAAGAACACAGTTTTTTTTTTATGACAAATTATTCCCTCAGTCCAGATTCTTGCCTCCGCCAGCCTTTCCCAAACTCTCTCTGATGCCTCATTCATTTTCCTTCGGATCTGCAGTGTGTACGCGTGTACTCGACACAGTACAGATGCATGATGGGAGATGCTCCCGTGCGCCGACATGTCGACGTCCTGTAAAACTCCCTGAGGAGATTTCAGTTTTCATCCATAGCTTCAGCTATAATGTCCTCGTGCAGGATTAGCTTGCGTCAGTAGTGCGCGGCGCGTGTTGCTGACTAAAATACCTCCGTTGGCTCCAAATCTTTTGTAAAGCCAATGTTTTTCTCTGTCACTCACCCACACCCACTCAGCCAGAGCCGCACTCGACGCACGCTCGCTGCCGAGACAAAGATGGTCGGGATGAAGGTGCGCCAGTTTTTTGCGACCGTGACTCTGACGCCGCTGCGCATGTATTCGATTTACAGCTTTGACACCCACACACGCACGCCCACACGCACAGACGTGGAACGTTGAGCGCACGCAGAGGCATCAGAGATGATCCTGTGTCCTGACGGTTGGCAGCGCTGGGACAGCGGAACGTCTTCCTGTCCCTAGTCTTCGTCTTGTGTGTGTCCGCTACAAGGTCCATGCCTTTCTGCTGATGCTAACTTGGGCAGCTAGCGTGCTAAGCTCCATTCTGTTCCTTTAAACAACCGAAAGAGCCCATTTTGTGAGCCGGTGCTTAATTAATAAGGTTTCGCTCTCGGCTTTGGTTTTGATCGTATGTTTTTAAATGAAAAACGGGCAAAAACGTGTTTGCTGTGCACCTCTACAAGCTAAATGATCTGAGTGATTGTCATTCCTATATCTTCCTGTTGTCTCCCTGCCAGGTATGCATTGAAACTTCATGATCTAGCTACATTTCCATGCTCGTGTTAGCTGCATGTTTGCCTTTTCCCGAATTCTTTAACTCCGCTTTGCATCTGCACTCATATCTCGCCGCCCTCTCGGAAATTCAATTTCTTTTGTCCATGTGACCGACGGCTGCCTGCCAAGCCTCCCAACAGCCGATCGACCCGCTGTCCCGCGCAGTTGTATCTCCTGGCACACCGCAGTTGGCCAGGGAACAGGACGGACTCGACGCCTGATGCAGGCGGAGCGGAGCATAGGTGAGGCAAGGGAAGGTGGCTGAGCAAAGCTCCCGAGGAGCTCGCCTCCACGCTGTGTCACAACACGTCTGTGTCAACAGAGCAGGCGGGACCATAAAGAGCAGCAGCTTACTGTGGGCAGGACGGCCGGAGACGCCGCATTTATGCAGCCGCTGTGGGTGTAAATTGATCACGCCTCCTTTGGTGTTGATCCAGTGACGTCGCCCCCTGCCTTCTTCTCTAATTCCTTCTCTCCTCGCCAGCGTCACTGCTTGCTCGCGCAACAGCCGCGCTCTCTAAACTTGATAGCCCAGTAATAAAAGTTTGGTCTAGGACCGGTTGTACGTGTTAACCGTTAGCGGTGAGTTTAATAAAGTCAGCGCCATGTTAATGGGCTCCAGTGGAACTGGTTTTTCTCTTGGTGTGACTGGAAAGTAACGCTGCAGAAGTCTTGCATGCACGCTAAACTAAAGGTTTGAGCTCCCTGTCGAATTGACAACACGGTGACATCAGACCGGAGGCGCGATTCGGATCTTTTCCAGAGTTCGAGGTTTGCAAACGCACAAAGGCCCCTTTGTCTCCAGCTCCACCAGTCGAAATCGTTACGTAAAGCCAGAGATCTCTCCTGGATCCTGGGACACATGTGGAATGGTAGGTGTCCGCGCACCGTTTGTTTTGCTAGCACACCTCCCGCGCTCGCGCCAAGGTGCCAAGGTCCGCTCTCCCTCCGTCACACTCGTGGCCACCGGCTCACGACGTTAGCGGTCTGAAGGAAGCGCGCGAGCTGTTAAAAGGCGACCTGCTTTTTCTAGGCCGTCACCAAAAAAGAATGGACGGATTCTAGTTATGAATAACCAAAATTCTGGACAGAGAGTAAGAAGAATGGAGAGGCATATTTCCAGCCTGAGGGAGGGTAGAAGGGGTTGTGATGGGGGGGGCTGATGCGATGGCGCTGGTACGCTGTGGAGAGGAGAAGGAAGACAGAGGCTGGTAGTGTGTGTTTTGGTGAAAGAGGGACAGTTTAAAGGAAGGAGAGGGATCTTGTGACGGGGTCACGAGAAATAAATCAGACAGAATATGGAGAGATCCTCTCCTCTGCAGGAGCAGGAGGAGCAGAAAAAGCGCTCACTGCTTGTCTTTATTATTCTCACTGGGTTTTTTTTTAATAGAATTTGGCCTCTCCTTGTAAGCCCCTCTCTCTGAAACGCTGCGATCTCTCCTCTGAAAAGTACAACCAGTCCTGTTTTTTTTTTTTTTTTTTAATGAATCCTAATGTTTCAAGTTTCTGTTTTCCAAACTTGGACATTTGAGTTTGAGGAGAAGACAGAGGAGGCTCCTTTCCCCTTATGGACACGCTGGCCAATCCCCCAAATGTCTGGGATTAGGGCCTCCGGTCCCTCATCAGGCCGCGTCCCTCCCGCCGTTTTTTTTGCGGGCCTGGCTGCCAGGAGCCTCCTGGTACTGACCCCAGCCCGGCTTGTTCACCACCCCCTCAGAAATCTGTGCGGCGCCGCGGCCCCCTTCTCCACGCTGCGCCAAAAGATGAAGAGCGAGCCTCGGGGTCTCGGTTATATTTACTAGAGAGAGAGAGAATAAGAGAGGGAGTGATGGATTTTTTTTAAGGGAGGGGGGGAAAAAAAGGCAGGAATGAAAAAGAGAGGGAGACAGAGGAGCGTTGCTATGGTAACAGAAATATGGCTGCTCTTCAAAAACCTTGAATGTAGGTGGTGGTGAGATGAGTGCGTGTCTGTGTGCGTTCTTTTCCTTCCACATCGATCCCTCTCGGCTGCAGGCGCCAGCGCTGCGGATCCATTTTGCGTTCAGCAGGGACGTCGCCGTTCCCGGGCGCACGCGGAGGCCGCATCGCCTTCTGGAGGCGGGCTTGCATGTGGTCATGATCAGTCCCCGCCCTCTCCTGGGCTCGCCCAAGGTTAACGCGGGCTTCCCGCGCGACCCCCGGCCGGCGGCGCTCAGCCGTGGCAATAATCACGGCCGTTAAATGAAGTTGGCTGTGCGCCTCATTAATTCCTCATTTCCCTGCGCGTGTCCCAGCCTTCAGGAAGGGAGGGACCCTCCACCTCATGGCCTGGAGGGTCTGCACCTGTTTGCGGCGTGCTGCTGGTAGTTTACCTTTACGCTAACCAGCTGGTCAGTTCACGCAGCTGCTTCTGGGATCCCTCTGCCGGTTTAGCATGCTGGCTAGGCTATCATCGTCCTCTTCCTCAGCTGATGGTCCGGGTCTGTCCTGACCGTCCCATCAGTGCTGAGGCCAGGGAGTTTAGACCTGTAGTTGCCAGATCAGCCCACGCCAGCGAGCGTGAGCGATACACGTTGATCCATCTTCTGGTTCCAGAACTGGAGCTTCAAACTGCTCCTCTGTTTCTCAAGCGGCCGATCTTCCGTCACATGACCGGCGTTTGAGGCGCCCGAGCCTCACCTCCGCTGTCGTCCGCAGGTACGGGAGAAAGCGGCAAGAGCACCTTCATCAAGCAGATGAGGATCATCCACGGAGCTGGGTACTCAGATGAGGACAAGAGAGGCTTCATCCGCCTGGTCTACCAGAACATCTTCACCTCCATGCAGTCCATGATCCGGGCCACCGAGACCCTGAAGATTCCCTACAAATTTGAACAGAACCGGGTGAGATGGGACTCCTGCCCTGAACTTTACTCACACGTCCACTCTGATTGTGAATTCCTTCTACTGGCTGATTTTTTTAGTCTTAAGCCGTTAAGAGTGAAGATTAGCCGCGATACAACCGTTAATTTCAGTCTATTATTGGATGCTAGTAGTGGTTCTCATGTCTCTGGTGAGCCTGAATGTGGGGCCCACCGTTCAGAATCACCGCGTCCTAACCTGACAGCAGCTGTCTGGTGTACGTTAAGTGGGGTGTATCCTGCTTAGCGTGGGCTCACAGCTGTGCCTCCGTCTCCGCGTCCTTTCAGAACAACGCCATGCTGGTGAAGGAGGTGGACATTGAGAAGATCAGCAGCTTTGACCAATCTTACGTGGTAGCCATCAAAAGCCTGTGGGCGGACCCAGGGATCCAGGAGGCCTACGACCGCCGCAGAGAGTACCAGCTCTCCGATTCCACCAAGTAGTACGTATCTGTCCCCGCCCCCCCGTGTGGTTGGTGTGATCTCTTTTCTTGAATTTCAGCAGCGCAGGGCTGCTGGCCTGATCAGCAGCCAGACCCTCGTGTCTCCCGGCTGACGGGGAGGCAGAGCGATCTCTTGAGTACACACTGTCATTAGGGTGTGTTTGGATGTATGGTGTAAAGCTGGTTTCTGTGTGTATGATCTGCCTCTCATTACCTTGTGGGCTGTTTGACACAGGAGCCTTTTGTCCACCTTCTGAGTTAAATCGACTTCATTTGCTAATGTTCTGTAAAAAAAAAAAAAAAAAAAAAAAATCTTGAATCCACCAATTTTACCTTTACGTGTCCTAACTGACTTGCAGTAGTTGGTTAGTTTTGTGAAGCTCCTCATCCTACAAACATCTACTTTTCTGCTTGTATTTCCAGAAATATGTCCAGATTTTACACTGTTTTGTATTTAAAATCATGAGGCTCCCATTTTGTGTGTCCTCATGTGTACAACGTGCACATCTATGCTGCTGCATTGTGATTTATGATCCTGATGGGTTGCTAAATGTACTCCGCTCGCTTTCTAGTGCCCCCCGGCGGCGGCGCTTCTGTACTGCAGTTGAATGACGTTACACACCTGTAGTGCGTGAAATATGTTATATACTGTGTCTCTGTTGTGTGTATGTGTAAGAGTGATGAGGACATCATTTAACATCTCCATTCCACACTGTTGTGATGTATATCTGCAGTTACCTTAGTGATATAGACCGCGTGACTGCGGAGGGATACGTTCCCACACAGCAGGATGTGCTGAGGGTCCGTGTTCCCACCACGGGTATAATAGAGTACCCGTTTGACCTGGAAAACGTCATCTTCAGGTACACAGTGGTAATAAGGCTGCAGCATCACCATAGCTGGAGGACAGAAACCACTGATGACAGCCAGGAAGCACAATTGTAATCCAGCAGAGACAAATGTAAATGTTAGCAGCGCTACTAGCCTACAGTTAGAGCATAATGATAAGCTTACAGGCGCTTTCAGATCGATATAACGACACTGAAATAAAATGTGGCCTATTTTTGGAATAAGTTGATTAGTGTATCAGTGGTTTGTGTTCAAGAGTATGTGTGTGGGGTTTCTGGCTGAGTAGAAACAGAAGCCAGACATGCTGCTGAAGCATGTGGGCAGCAGCCACCAGATACCAGAGGAAAGAAAGGTTAGATGCCGATGCCAAAGATTCAGCAGCAATTTTAAGCAACAGCAAATTTGGCCCGCTCTCTAACAGAGACGGGTTCAGCTTGGCGCTGAATCGGCAGCATTTCAGCGTTGAAACCTTCTTTACCTGATCCAGGTGCTGCGGTCGCGTCACCTCTGTCTGCACTCTGCTACATAACCCCCAACCCTGCTCCACCTTGTTTTAAAGTGGTCCGTAAAGGCAACTCAGAGCCACAATTGGAAATAAACGTCCCATCTGGCAGGCGATGAGGTTTATGGGCAGAGCGCCGACACTCTCACTCGTCCTCTCCAGGCTTTATTTCTGAAGCTTTCTCTACAGGATTCCTCCGTACTTCCTGGAATGGCAGGGGGCTGTGGTAATTGCCTTTCACGCTTTATATAACTGTTTTTCTGTCTCTCTCTCTCTCTCTTTGTTCCCCTCTGACTGGCCTGCCTGTAGTTATCTTTCCGATCTGGATCGCATTGCAGATCCCAACTATCTTCCCACTCAGCAGGATGTGCTCAGGGTGCGCATCCCCACCACAGGAATCATAGAGTACCCGTTCGACTTGCAAAGCATCATTTTCAGGTAGAAAAAGCTGCCCGTTTTACCTCCGTCCCTCCCTACAATGTCATCATGTTATTAACCCCAATGTCATCTGATGTGTTTCTCCCAAGCCCCAGATAAAAATGTGTGTCGTCTTCATCCATTATAGGCAAAAAATAGTAGAAATAATAGTAGAAAGTAAATATTTCTACAATCTTCATTCCTCCAAAAGCAGTCGTGCCATAAATAACAACCCCCCCATAAATATAAAGTCCTACATTCTGGTGCCTGGTCCCTGTAAATGGGTCACCTCCTGTCTTCCTCCTACTTTCTCCTTTTTCTCCGGCTGGCAGAAGAAACCAGGTCGTCCTCATCGTGGCAGAGAAGTGTTATTTCGGGTAGCAGGTCCTGCAGGGCCTATGCTGGTCCCAGTCTCTGTGGACTGCAGTGGACCGGGCTGCCACAGGAGGGCGCCATTTCCCCACGAATTACTGTAGAGCCGGTCATTTTTCTCAGACGCCGTGTTGCACCTGGTGTCAACGCCTGCACTTTGACCTTTACAGGCTGATGAAGTTGTTGATTACGCTATATAAATGACATCAGAGCTCCTAAAAAAAAAAAAGGCTTTAGTGAGTCGGACGAGACGCGATGAAGGCTTAATGAGTCTGGGACCTAAACTCCCCGATGAAGGGTCACCTTGTAAGAAGAGTCTCAGGAAACCAATTGAGGTGCTCTATTTCAGCAAGAATCACTGTCAGTGAATGGCTCCGGCCTGGGTGAGACATGTGCACTGAACTTCAACCTGTTCATGTTAGCTTGTAATCACAGTAGTCTGTTTCCTGGGTAAGTATACGCACACACACACACACACACACGAGTTCCCCTCCCAGACTCACCGTGGCCGTCCTGTTTCATCTGGAATGTGTCCTTAGTTTTCCCTCTGTGTCACTCTGTTTGTACCTCTAAATCTAAGCCGCCATTCCTTAAACTTGACAGTTTCCCTTAAACCTGTGGTAACCAGCAAGCTCTCGGCTGTGGGGTGGCGTGCACGCTCTTCTTCACGTTTGCTTAAAGGTCTTGAATCCATCATGTTCTGATGCGAATGTAAATGTGTTGTCAAGGGTCCCAGGACTCTTCATTTGGGTCACATTTCTAAAAATATTTAAGTGGAACAGACCATAATTAGATATATGATGATAAACGTACGGTGAGAAAGCGGTAAATTCATCCTGATGGATTCAAACCTAGCTTCTTCAAACATGGATCATTGAATATGGAGTTGTGTCGATGTTCTTCCTGCTCCTTCACCTGTTTCCGCTCGTCACCTCCGCTATTTCAGGATGGTTGATGTAGGGGGTCAGAGGTCAGAGAGGAGGAAGTGGATTCACTGCTTTGAGAACGTGACGTCCATCATGTTCCTCGTGGCGCTGAGCGAGTACGACCAGGTCCTGGTGGAGTCGGACAACGAGGTACGGACACGCTCAGCATCTGGTCAGAAGAAAGAAGTGAACAAAGTTTGACCTCTGTGTGACCTGCTTGCTCAACCAGAACCGTATGGAGGAGAGCAAAGCTCTGTTCCGGACGATCATCACCTACCCCTGGTTCCAAAACTCCTCCGTCATCCTCTTCCTCAACAAGAAGGACCTGCTGGAGGAGAAGATCTCCTACTCACACTTGGTGGACTATTTCCCCGAGTTTGACGGTGAGCACTGACCCGTACCGTTTGAATTGTGTTTGGGTGCTTTTAGGTCCGACCCTGTCACGTCCCGTCCTTCCCCTCAGGTCCTCAGAGGGACGCGCAGTCCGCACGGGAGTTCATCCTCAAGATGTTCGTGGACTTGAACCCCGACAGCGACAAGATCATCTACTCTCACTTCACGTGCGCCACGGACACTGAGAACATCCGCTTCGTGTTTGCAGCTGTCAAGGACACCATCCTGCAGCTCAACCTGAAAGAGTACAATCTGGTGTGAGGGCTCCACCCACCGCGCACATCTCCTCCTCCTCCTCCTCCTCCTCCTCCTCCTCCTCCTCCTCCTTCTCCTTCTCCTCCTCCTTCTCCTTCTCTGCCTCCCCCTCATTGCACAAGCGCATGCCTCCACAGGAGGGTGCCCTCAACTCCACACGCACACGCACACACACTCACATGCACACATACACACACACACACACACACACACACACACCTTTCGACAGAACTGCTCCCGCGTCTCTTCTTTCCTCCTCAGTCGATTTATATCTTCTCCTTCCCAGCGCCGCCGCTCCTCCTCTCCTCACCAAAGCTCGCCCTCTCTTCCTCCTTCGCTCGGCAGCTTGTCGTGTCAGACTCCTCGCCGCTCCGCCCGCCAGGTCCGGCCCCCGGCTGCGGGCTCTGGCACGTTCCATCGGGCACTCAAACCTTTCAGACGGGCTGTAGAGTGACTTAAGGGTACTTTGGTGTTTGTGTGTGTGGTGCACGTGTCTGTGTTTTGAGCAGCGACGGACTGTTTTTAGTGAATATCAGAACCCCCCCCTCCGGCCCCCCGGGGGGGTCCACCCTCGAGTGCGAGATCAGATCCTCCATCGCGTCCTCTCTGAACTCGGCGTGGAAGGAAAGCATCAGCCGGGGCCGACCGAGGACCCGGCGAGAGCGAAGAGATCATCTCTGAGGCGGCGGGGGGGCGGGGCGGAGGATTCCGTCCGCAACTCACTCTTATGAATGTACCAGTGCAGTATCGCAAAAAAAGGACAAAAAGAAAATGAAGTAAACGCAAATGTAAACAAGACAAAAAGCACGAGAGGGCAAGACTTAGCTAATCAGACTCTGTTTGTTGCTGAAATTTTTAATGTTTTTAAATGATAGAAATTTGTTGCTACTTCTTCTACTTAAAGGCTTAAAGGAATGTTGATACAAAGTGGTAAGATCTCTAAAAGTTACCTGAAAAAGAGCCAGAAACGTACTTGATATAAGTATTCTTTAAGGATTTCTGTGGATTTTTATCATATTTCTGTTTCAACGCATGACATCGCTTCCCTCTTCTTTTCCACACGAAGGGAAGGCCTTCCATCCTTCATCAGACGCGTGACGGGGGGGGGTCTGACTTCAGCACAGGTCTTAGGGGCAGGCGGAGGTGGTGGCTTCTGACCCCACAGAGCACAACTGCAAAAACAGCAACAGTTAAAAGAAAAGAAAAAAAAAAAGACGCACTTCCTGGCGGCGGTCGCGCGTCTGTTTGCTGGTTTTTGGACCGTCGAGTCGCTTCTGTAGGGTGCTGTTGAGGGGGCGGGGGGGGGGGGGGGGGGG